>BGPT01003520.1:0-24360 GCA_003297045.1 Symbiodinium sp. clade C Y103 | reverse complement strand
GGGTGAAACTCGGTCTCTGTTGCCAACGGTTGCATGCAGCCTTGTGCCCCCTGCGCTTGCTTTTGCAAAGCTGGTTGGCTTGTCTGGTACTGCTGCGGCCACCCTTGACCTTGTGCTTGGTGNCATCCACACCTCTGCCGGAAGCACAGGCCCATCATGAAAGAGCATCAGCAGCAAAGCTGGCACCTGCATCGAAATCGTCGAACTGCTGGTTCCCAAAGCAGCCAAAGCCATAATGGCTGAGCGGCATAAATTCTTGGAGTCCGGCAGCTGGGAGAACGCCACCAGCATTGCACGAAGCAATGCATAAAGCGGAGGTGGTCCGGCCCGGCACCAAGCTTCACAAGCTTGCCCTGCGATCCAAGGGCTCTGGGGCGACCAGTTGCACAAGCAACCCCATAGCGTCATCAGATAGCCCGGATCCTGGGAAGAACCAAGCAAACATCTCACTGATGATGGGCGCGGTGGAACAGGGAGGCACCTTGGCAGGTTGGCAGCTTTCAGAAGCTCCTTGTGAACCCATGCAAACCATCACTAGACCAATAATGTCTGTATAGCCCGTTACAGCTGTCGCACAAAAATTGGATAAAGAAATATAAAGAAGGATATCAAAGTTTACGTAAAAATCACCAGGCCGCAAAAGCTGCTGCAAATCTGGCGAATGCTGCATTGGATGGCGACAGACCTGCAAAGTGTCACAACCATTCAAAACCGCTTTCACCCTGCTGAAGCCCCAAAGAATGAATAAAAGAATCCATTAGTCCAATGCCGGGATTATGTTCTGTTTATTTAATCATCTATTTTATAGTCCGCAATTCACAACGGGTAATGACCCCCATGGTCCAATCCAAATGGTAAAAGAAATGTAATATTATGCTTTAATGATGTGAAGTCATGACCTGCGCCAACAATTATTCCGATTCAGAATGACGACATTTATAATCCAATTCTTGATGACAATTCTGATCCAACACCTGCATTCCAATTTGGCGGTTTTTAGCTTTTGACTCTGTGACCCACATCCGCCTCCTGGAATAGCAGCGAGATTATCCACGTTTCCAAGTCTGCAGGAGGCTGGAGTCGAGCCGTTTCCTAGAACCTTCAAGCAGGCAGCTTTTACTCCTTCAAGGTTTCAAGGGGGTCCAAGCCAGGATTTGTTAGTGAGTTGTATGGTGGGCTGGCTCGCAGACCCGAGCCAGCCCACCAGCAACTCACGAGCAAATCCTGGTTTGGACGCGTCGAGGGCACATCTTTCCAAATGTAGGCCAGCCATGCTCTCGCAGTACACGCTGGTACTTTGCAGAGGTCGTTTTGCTTCGTACGTTGCATCAGAAGCCTCGAAAATTTGGAGGCTTCACTCTTAGTGGTCTGGCCCATGGTCTCTTTTGTCCAAAGGAGATTCCGAAAAGAAGCAGCTGCCCGGTCCACATCTCCGTGTTCTGGGAAGAGCCATGATACGGTGTTTTCACCTGGCCATGGCTCAATAATGAACCCACAAGTTGCAGTATATTACAGAAGTCGTTTTCTCGCAAACCCATCCAATCTGCAGCGTATCTTTGATTTTACAATTTGTGGCCACACCCACCTTGCTGAACTGAGAAGTCACAATAACTGGATGGAGCTGAAGAAGTTCTCCAAGCATTTGGATGCTCAGGTTGTGCATCCACTGCATTGGCAGTGGATTCTCCAGGATTGCTTGGACCCAAAGACCAACTTCATGGACAGCAATCTGCTGCGCCAGCTGCTGTGCTTCCCAGTACTTTTCCTCCAAAGGTTTCAGTTCCAGCAACAGGCGGCGCAAGCGAAGCTTGACAGGAGGATCTTGATGTGCATAAGTTGGATACGCCATCCCGCCACTTTGTAAGGCTGCCATGTGACCCNAGGAGGATCTTGATGTGCATAAGTTGGATACGCCATCCCGCCACTTTGTAAGGCTGCCATGTGACCCGGCTGCCCACAACCGCAGCCATAGTAAGCACAAGGCACCACAGCAGCCATGAGCTTCGATCGGCACCGATGGATACTGATGGACCCTCAGCCTCCACAACTTGGTAGTGTGTGACGTGACAAAAAAATAAGCCCAGGCAATGTTGCTGTCGCATTTCATCGCATGCATGTCTGTGGTTTGTAGGTCTCTTGCGAGTCTGCTGAACCCTGCTGCGGTGCAAACAATTCCAGTCACCGTGACAGTGCCTCCACGTCGTCTCTGCGTTTGGCACTTCCTTCTCACCTAGAACCTTGAAATTTGCAACCACCGGTCTTTCTGGGGGCCCACACCATGGCTGTTTTTGCGCAGTGGTACCTAATCCAGCCACAAACAGCAAGTGTCAAAGCCCAGATGCCCGCTTTGTGTCAACCTCACAGCTTAAAAAATACATGCATATTCTTTCAAAAAATCTTAACCCATCCCAAAATTCAAGTCGATTCGGATCCTTGTCCCTAATAGGATGGGCCATCTGCTGCGCATGCAACTGAATGATTTGGCCCATGCCCCAGACCCGCTCACCCACTTCATTGCCATTAGCATCCATTAGCATCAAGGTCCGGAAAAATCAGACTTGAACTCGCTTGACTCTCTTGCTCTGAATTCGGACTCACCCTCTTTCGAAAGTCAGATCTGCTGCACAAAGAACTACAAACAAAAAAACAATAAAAAACACCTCCCAAAGTCCCAAAGTCGAATTTGATGTTGAAGAACAGCCACATGCTCCCCACCCCCCTCAGATCCCATCGGCTCCTGGACACTGCTGTGCAGAAGGAACCATCGAACTCCTCAACCTGGCCATTGCGCAATGGCCATATTGGTGCCATGGTCAAGTTATATACATGGGATGATAAGGGTGTCATCCAGACGTTTTTTGCGGAATCCCCAGAATCCATCGGAATCCCCTACTTCATGGCTACGTCAATGGCTACACGAAGCCCGATTGGTTTCTGGCTATAACATGTCGAGACGACCATCCCATGGGAGGGTCATCTCCAACGTATTTTAAGGTGATATCAAAGCCCAAACCCAAACCTTGAGCGCCAGGAGTGTTTAGTGACAGTTTAGTGCGTCAACCAGACAAAAGTTTGAATTATATCGGATCATGTCTTAGATCATCTTAGATCATTTGAGCCTCTGTTTCATGCTGTGTGGAGACCGTGCTTTTCACCCAGAAATCCAAGAGCAGTGGCACCTGCAATGCGAAGGGCATCTCTAGTTGCAGGTCCGTAATCCAAATTCCATCACTTCAGGTTGACTTCGCAGAGTTCGCAAAGATCATCTCAAAACACCAAATTCCTTGGACCATCCGAACCATCCAACAAGTCAATCACGCGGTTTCCAGTTTCTGCTCATCACAAGTCCCAAATGATGATGGAAAGCCTCGCCCATCTTTTGCTGCGTCCAAGGTGCCAAGGGCATCGTGCCAGTTTCGATATCCACTGGATTCAATGCTGGAGACCAATCCACTGATGAGGTGCAATCGCGGCAAGACCACCTGCACGACGTTGTGATGCAAATGGCTGATTTCACTAAGGGCATCTCTAGTGGTTTCACAACTTGCACCCAAAAGTGCTTCATCTTTCCAGCCTCTCCTTCATCTAAAGTGGCAGTTTGACCAATGCTAAAATGGCTATGGCAACTGTATTGTCTCAAACAATCTGAATGCAACTGACTTGCATGTGAAATTGACACAATTAAACACTAAAAAAAATAGAGTTCCTATATTGCTCCGTCTCTGATATAGAAATCCTGAACGAAAACTTTGTTCTGGCGCTCTGTCACCTTGCCGGCTCATCAGCGATGGAGTTGTCCTTTGGCAACTCTAAAGTGTCAGCAATTCCCAACCAAGAAAGCAGCTCGGCCCAACGAAGCAAGGCTTCCATGGTTTTGACGAAGCTCGTGCGTATTTGGATTTCGGGCGTGGCGAAAAGACGCTAGTTATCAGGGTCCTCAAAGTCGATAGATGTCGATAGTGAGCGATTCTGCAGGATTCACTGAAGCATCAACCTTTCTGCTGCTATTGGTTCCTCTAAGCCAAAACACCGTCACATGCGATGAATCGAACGCTGCTTTCCAGCACAGGTCTTCACACGGTTGACGTTGGAGATGGCGGGAACCAAAACCACGAAACAGTTAGAAAATATATATCCAAAATCAGTCAAGTGAAAGGGAATGTAAATCAATGTAACCCATTCACCCATTGGTCAGTAGAAACAAAAACTTGTTTACATTTTTTGCATTCTTTTCATGTGTTTTAACTCTCTGGTGTTTTTCCACACATTTTGCCAATTCTCCCCCGAACCGAGTTTTTTTTTTTTGGTGCGCGCGCCCCATCTTTGCCGTCAAGGCCGTCAGATCGGGCACCTGCGAAGCTGGAGACCCTTGGGATTTCCTGGTCTGCAAGGGATCAACTCAAGAAGTTTCAAATTTCAAACGGGTGAGAAGCTAGTTTACTTAGAAAGAAAACAGAGATCGATGTAGATCATGACACAATCCTGTCACATTCTGCATCAAACTCATTCAACTGAAACGTTGCGGTGGGGATCTGCAAAGATCGCACAGCTGATTGAGACTGGAGTGATAGTTTCAACCCCACTGAACAATAGCAATAATTTGTCATTGGGCATCATCATCCCAAAATATGCTGGAAAAGTAACAAAAAATGTGATTTTTTTTTAAGAAAATGGAAAAAAATATGTGGAACCAACCACCAGGAAAGGGATACTCAAGCCACCTTTTATACATTGGAAACCTCAAAAGAAAAAAGGTGCACCTCGACTTTCCGCGGCACAGGGGTGTCGCATTGTCGCTGGCTCACCTCACAGCGCATCCTATAAATGATGTTTGAATGGGAAAATCATAGATGGGGGAATTTCCAGCAAGGCATGATTGATTCCCAAACGGATAGTCCTGCATGTTCCAAACCACTGCACCGTTGTGAGCCCTTTGAACCAAAAATCTCCAGAAAATGTTTGAAACATTTTGGAACAAGTTTCCTCTACAGAAAGCGAAATGAAAAAAATAAGAGGGCTGGCTGAATTTTGGTGACAGTGTTTTTCTGGGTGACCTTGGCTCCCGCCTCCATGGGGGGTATCCCACCAACTGTTCCAACCCGCAGCCTCAGCTAAATCGCTGCGGTCCACGGCCTGCCACTTCCGTTTGCCCTGTGTCATGATGCTGTCCTGAGCCGCTTGGAGAACTTTCACAGGCCATTTCATGTGGATCCAATCATTGGGAGACATGGAAACACTTCAATATCTTCAATGGTTCCCAGATGTGGTTCCCGTCCATCATCCGTCAATTCCATAGATCGACAATCTAGCCATGTCAATGTACAATCAATCATAGTCAATGTACCAGTAGTACCGCACAAGGCGGTGGCGGAAGTTTCAAAGATAGAGAACCTATGGGAGAGGTTGGTTGCTGCGAACGATGGATAGCAGAGCGAACCCACTGATGGACCGACAAGTGGTTGGAGGCAGCGCAGTGTAGTTGTGGTTGTAGTTGTAGTTGTAGATGTAGTTGTAGTTGTAATTGTGGATGTAGTTGTGGTTGTAGTTGTAGATGTAGTTGTGGTTGTAGTTGTAGTATGTTGTAGCTGTGGTTGAAGTGCAGCGCAGTGCAGTGATAGTTGTAGTGGGTATTGTGGTTGTAGCTGTAGCTGATGTAGCTGAAGTTGTAGCTGTTGTAGTTGTTGTAGATGTAATTGTAGTTCTGGTTGTAGTGGTTGTAGTGGTTGTAGTGGTTGTAGTGGTTGTAGTGGTTGTAGTGGTTGTAGTGTTTGTTGTTGTAGTTGTAGTCGTGGTTGTAGTGGCAGTTGTAGTTGTATCTGTAATTGTGGTTGTCGTTGTAGTTGTTGTTTTAGGTAGTGGTAGTTGTAGTTGTCCTTGCGGTTGTAGTTGTAGTTCTTGTTGTAGTCTACTCTAGTGTAGTGTAGTGTAGTGTGGTTGCAGCGTATTGCAGTGTAGTGTGGTGTAGTTTGTAGTTGTGCTGTAGTTGTAGTTGTGTTGGTAGTGGTAGGTGTAGTTGCAGTTGTGGTTGTAGTTGTAGTTGTAGATGTAGTTGTGGTTGTAGTTGTAGTTGAAGTGCGTGCACTGCAATGTTTGAAGTTGTAGCTGTTGTAGTTGTTGTAGATGTAATTGTAGTTCTGGTTGTAGTGGTTGTAGTGGTTGTAGTGGTTGTAGTGGTTGTAGTGGTTGTAGTAGTTGTTGTTGTAGTCGTAGGTGTAGTGGTAGTTGTAGCGGTACTTGTGGTTGTAGTTGTAGCTGCAGTTTTAATGGTAGTGGTAGTTGTAGTTGTCGTTGCGGTTGTAGTTGTAGCTCTTGTTGTCTAGTCTAGTGTGGTGTAGTGTAGTGTCGTTGCAGCGTATTGCAATGTAGCGTGGTGTAGTTTGTAGCTTGTGGTGTAGTTGTAGCTGTAGTTGTAGTGGTGGTGGTAGGTGTAGTTGTAGTTGTAATTGTGGTTGTAGCTGTGGTTGTAGTTGTGGTTGCCTGTGGTGTAGTGTAGTGCAGTGTAGTTTAGTGTCGTGTAACATTCGAAACGAAGCAATTCTGCGAGACTTCCTCCATTTTCCAAGTTGACAACATCAAAAACGAAGCAGGCCTCATACCAATGCATTCTGCGATTTTTCCATGCCATGTCTGTAAAGTACTGCGCCTGCCACGAAACAGTGAAGCCAGGTCATACGAAGTGCTGCGCCTGTCACGCAAAATCATCTTAGCAAACCTGAAGATCTGATGCTCCAAACTGACACCCTTCTCAGGAAATCAACGCCCTGACCTCTCAACATGTGTGCTTGAGGTGTCTCTTCTACTGCGCCTGCCACGCGAAATGTATCTTTGCATATCATCTTCACATGTCCCACGCCTGCCATCGTTTTTGAAAATGCGACAAAACCCACACGTTTAGCTCACTTTTCACCAGGTGCAGAATCCCTTGCGCCTGCCACACGAAACGACGTCTGCACGTCCAAAAATGTTCCGAACATGTTTACTTTGAAATGTGCTTCGCGCCACAGCAGCGTGCACTCTTTCGACATCTCAACTTCCAAAAATGGTCCGACACTGAGGTGCCTTTAGCCTTTTGACTTCCAAATGTGCTTCGCGCAACAGCGACGTACGCTTTTTCGACACATCAACTTCCAAAAGTGCTCCGAACCCGTCACTTTTTAGCACTGTTTGCTTCCAAATGCGCTTTGCGCAACAACGGCGTACACTTTTTCCACATCTCAACTTCCAAAAATGCTCCGAGCCCGTGAATTTTTAACGCTTGTTACTTCCAAATGTGCTTCGCGCCACAACGCCGTGCGCTTTTTTCCACATCTCAACTTCCAAAAGTGTTCCGAACATGTGGTGTTTTTAGCATTTTGACTTGCACATGCGCTTGGCGCCGCAACGGCGTGCAATTCTTGATCTCTCATCTGCCCAAATGGCTCCGCACCCGCCGCTTTAGCGAGCCTACTTTTCGACCCTCCGGAGCCACAAAACATTGGAAAAACACAGTTTCGAGAGTTTCCTACCTTTTCGCGCACCTGCATCTTCTCTCTTCTGACATTTCTCCTGTCTGATCTCCTCTGTTCTGACTTTCTCCCTGTCTGAGCTACTTCCCATCTTGGCTTTTCCATCTGTCCATATTGTCGGAAGTTTGACTTCTAAACTTCCTTCGGTAAATCACTATTTAAGCATACCATCAAAATCCATCAAATATCTTTACTCCTTTCCCCATGCACATGCTATCTGAGCTTTTCACCACCTGCTCAGGGGTCCAAGGCTTAGACCTCGATATGTAGGCACTCGGAACTGTCGGAACTCGGGGGGAGGAATGACCATTTTGGATGGAAAATATATGGGAGAAAGATACTTTGAAACATTTTTTAACCATTCAGGATTGGATTTTGATTGATTTTCTTGATGATTTTGGATGATCTTGGCGGGATGGTACACCATTCACCCTACCTGACAAAAATATACAGAGATCCCAATGCCTCAGCTACTGCAAATACCGGCTGTTGCTGCCTTTCACATGATATGGGAAAATAATGATAAACTGTGCGATTCTTGTTGGTTCCCCGTTTTGAGACTGAAATGTCCCAACATGGAATATGCATCAAATGGGTTTGTGGATCAACATGTGAGACATCACCTCAACCAGACCGCAGGACAAAGCTCTAGGCCTCCCGTCTTTTCAAAATGCTTTCTGGCCACCTCAGCGGCCACCACACTGAGGCTCCTGGTCTTCCAAAGTTGGGGCTGGGTCGCACACGCAGCCTGTTGAGGGCCTAAGAACTTTGAAAATCACCTGGTTTTTTTGGCTGGTTCAGAGACGAATCTGAAACAATCTGAAGGCTCCCCAAGGGCCGGATGATGTTTGGAGATGTTTGGATGGGACGGGGATCACCAAACCAACACCCAATCCGCTCCTGTGGCCTTTCTCCTTAACGTCTACGAAGGACTTCTGCATCCACGCCTTCTGATTTGAAGATGTCTTTGAAACTCTCAGGAAATCCAGGCAGGCAGAAATAGGCAGAAACAAACGGTTGGAATTTGCAGAGAACAGTCGGCGGAAATGAAATTTCCAGTTGGTTTCAAGAAGATTCTTCACGCAGAAAGAACATGAGTTTGCTCGGACAAAAAATGGGATATGTACCCCAAAAGTCTCATGTTGATGGGAAAAAACAATGCCATAAACCATCCACAAAGTCATTAGAATTATACATGGTTTCCATAGACCATTGCCAAATGATAAGTTTAGCAATGGGTTGCCCACATTCTTCCAGCCCATTCGCAGCGCCTTCTGCAGCGCGGCTTCTGGTCCTGGACCAAGCCGCTTCGCCGCGGAACTTGGAACTGATGGGGTTGGAACGTGGAAATTTGACCTGGGAAGAGAATTGAATATGATGGGAGACATAAATATATATATATATATACATGTATTTATACATATATTGATATGTGTGTACACTACATGTATGTACAATATACATGAATAGATATATATATATACATATATACATTTATATTGTATATATGTGTGTATTGTAAATTTACATGCATATTCTATGTATTTATATATATTTATAGATAAAAAAATATACCAAAGATAAATATAAATATATATATATATTATATTATATTATATATACAAACACAATATTTATATATATATATACGTATATACCTATGTATTGTATATACAGTAAATATTGTGTATATATAGATATTGCGTATATATACACACATATATATATTTATAGAAAATATATTTATAGAAAACATATTTATAGAATATATATTTATAGAATATACACTTATAGAATATATATTTATAGAATATATATATATATGTATAGTGTATATGTATATACTTGATATATTGTATATAGAGATTATATATATAGTGTGTATATATATATTATATATTTATAAATATTGCATATATATATATATATTCCTATTTATATTTTTTATTTGTTTGTATCTCTGAATTTTTGTTTGTACCTCTGAATTGTATGTATGTTGTCTGTATATATCTTGTATATGTACATATGTTTGATTTTAGTTATAGTGTATTTTAATATATATATATTGTTTAAATATATATATATATATAAAGTGTATACATGTATGTGTGTCTATATATATTTATGTGTCTATACATATATATATATGTATATATATATTGCGTGAATATATGTTTATATGTATATATATATATATTGGAAATGTAAATATGTATGTATATATATACTGTATTTTATTGTAAATATTTGTGTATGTGTATTGTACATTTATGTAAATATACATATGTTGTTGTTATATAAATATATCTCTTGTATATCTATTCTTATTTTAGAATGTACTTGAATATACATGTATTATATATATATAGGCATATTGTGTAAAAATTGTGTAAATATGCATACCCATGTATATATATATATATATTATATATATTATATATGCTCGCCCCCCCCCCACGCCCCCGCTGGCATCATCTGGCTTTACTGCCAACATCATCCACACTTGTTTCCCATCCTTTCACACTTGTCAAACTAGGTTATATCCAACTGAGGAAGCGACGGAAGGTCAGAGTTCAAAACACTTAACTTCAGAGTTAATGGGGGGGTGTTTTGGTACAAAAGCGTAATCGTTTACGCGGAAGTTTAGTGTCTTGCAATCCTGCTGTTGCCATACCCGCATATTAACTTCGAAGTTCTCACTTGCAATGTTGATTAAGGCTCAAAGCACTTAACTGGCCTGTTTTGACCCGCAAATCAATGCGCACAAGTGAAAATCTCAAGCCTCTCTGGTCACCATTTGGGACGTCAGAGCTTTTCAGGCTTGACAGCCACCTCCGAGTTCTCAGTGGCTTCGTAGTGCTGCCAACCTAGATATGCCAAATAAATTGGTTCTCCCCAGGCTAAGGATATACAATCTGAGATGGGGGTTCCACAACAAGCACCGATTCGTCTTCTGAAGGTCGGTCGGTGATAATGTGCACCTGGGCATTTGGATTGGTGGCTGCAGAGATTTTTATTGCTCAAAATCTACTTGCTAGCTTTGGTTTACCCATGTCCAAATATCAAGCGACTTTCAAAGACATGCGACCCCAACATGACTCACATAGGGTTGTTTCATGATTGCGACCAAATGTGCTTAGCAGGAAAAAGGGCGAACATATTCTTGGGGAACAAAGGCACTGGACGTAGCAACAAGTGGGATAATGCCATCATGCAGAGGTCGTCCCCCCATGTGCCACCTCGAGACATAGCTTCAAGGTAGTGGCTGAAGGGAGCCCATTGAGTGTCGAACCATTGGGAAAAGAGACTACTGTATGTTCTCAAGTAGCTCACCACTTGCTGCCTCAAAGCGAAAGGGTCGATGTGAATGCCCACCGACCATGCAGCTGCGATGAAGAAGCAGTTGCCGTCGGCAGGTGTATTGACTCTCTGCAATCCTGTTGAAGCAAGACGGCGTTCCACGATTCTCACGCTCGCTTCATGTTGCCTCTGTCTTTCCTCTGTATCACGCCGAGGCCGCTGAGACATTTCCACGGCCATTTGCAGCTGCTGTTCTTCGAACCATTTTTTGGGGCTTCGAACAACATGTCAATCATCTTGTTGTGAAAACGGTTGTGAACACCATCTTGCGACAACTCATTGTAGTGCTGCTGACAGAAGTTGCCGGCCACACGCTTCCCAGCGCATCGAGCACCAGTCTTTGTTGCAGCCATGCACGCATTGCTGTCTGCACCGTCTCGCCACACACGAAAGCACTGCTGGCTTTTGCGGGTCTGCTGCTAGGCCGGGCAAAAAAAGCGTCGGCCTCCTACAGTGAGGGCACCTTCTCAGCATCATCCGGCGTGGCACCGGACGAAGTAGACTGAGGTGGCTTCAGCATGGCTTTTGTTCTCTCACTTCTAGCTTGCTTCTTTTTTGTCGACTTCACCTTTGGCCCCTGGGGGATGGGCTTCGTAAGAAACCCCCTGGAATCGATAGTGTCTGCGAGGAAGCAAAGATGCTCTGTTGACAGTGCTTGTGTTCGTCAACAATTTCCCCCAATCCAAGACGAAGAGCGACATGTACGACTGCCGCAAATGCATGTGCCGAAACCTGGTTGATTTCATGTGGCTTTCCGCGTTGAAAAAAATCTGAAGAATGCAAAAAACAGCTGCCAAATCTAAACCGACGATCACAAAAAAAGCCGCCAAGATACACGCAATATTCCTTGGTCTCCGGATGAGAACATGCTGGCTCCACTTGCGCACAACTCTCTGCCAAGCCAAGTGCCAAAGCGGCCACCATGTCAGCAGGACGTTGCAGAGCCCAACGTAGAGCGAATTTTGGGAACACGAAGATCAAGACAGCACGACTCCCGACAGCAAGAAGCTTGTCACATGTGCTTGCCAGATATGTGCCCCGAGGCCCATGCAAGCTTACGCTGTTGGGGAACAACCCTTGCAAAGAAACTTGTACTGATTAGTACACATTACAGGGGTTCTGCCAAGGCCCTGAATGGAGAGAATCCGGAAGCTTTAGATCATATTTTATCGCTCGTGGCCAAGGAGTTTGAAGAGCTGTTCTGCAATGGCATCCGAATTTCTGGTTNTGGAGAGAATCCGGAAGCTTTAGATCATATTTTATCGCTCGTGGCCAAGGAGTTTGAAGAGCTGTTCTGCAATGGCATCCGAATTTCTGGTTGCATGTACTGGGCAGCATGTATCACAGTCAAAAGTGACCAACCATATAAATCAGGCCACTTTCAGCGCTCTTTTTGCCGGAGGCCCAAGACTCTGCTGTAGGCAAATGCCATGTCTGCTTCAAGCATGGAAAAAGAATTGGGACCGGCCGGTTCCATATGAGCACTTTGGAACCAATTGCGCCTGGATTGACCCCATGTCCATTGAGCCGCTGTTTGAGATTCCAAGCCGCTTGATGACCATCCCTTTTCTAGGGAAAGAAGCAGGCGCCGAAAGGTTCTGGAAGTTCGATTTGTTTCACAGTTGGCATTCCGGAACCGGCGAGACTTTCTCAAGCAGTGCTGTCGTTGCATACCTCAGCTTGAGACCTGGTGATAGTGCGGAAAAGAAATTCGATGTTTGTCACGGGTGACTTCCAATCCTTTTGTGGAAGGATCAAACACACTCCCTACTACAAGAAACTCACCATGGCACTTTTGGAGTAGCTTCCATGCAGGACTGCAGGGTCAATACACTACTATTCTCATGGGTTGGTTTGAGGATTCCTTCTCTCGGTATCTAGCAAGGCGAACTGAAGATCCATTCTTGCTCAAGGTTGACTCTTGGTTTGAGATAGTGACGGGTTGGTTTTACCCCCCAAACTTTTTAGGATGTGTTTTTTTTGGATGGCACTTGTTGCTCTGCTGCGTCCGAGGCTGAAGCTACAGTGTGCATCAACCGGGCTCTGACAGGTTTGTACCAAAACGCCGTTTTCATTCGGGGACCAGATGCGGTGGCGATTGCGAGTGATGGCCTGAAGATTTTGACTTTGTATGGGGAACTGGCTATAAGCTAGCTCATGAAAGAAAAATTGAAGCGCTTCCCACTCTTTCGGAAACTACATTACCTCAACCACCAGTTTCTAGATTTGTTGAGTCAGGAAAAGAACTTCATCTTTTGCAACCAACTTTCTCCTNCGCTTCCCACTCTTTCGGAAACTACATTACCTCAACCACCAGTTTCTAGATTTGTTGAGTCAGGAAAAGAACTTCATCTTTTGCAACCAACTTTCTCCTGTACGCAGTACAGATGCAAGAAGATTTTATCGATCGGCCAAGTCGACTACAAGCAGACGAGTGAACCCTCGAACTCAACCCCTAAGGGTGTTGCAGCGTACTTTCTTAGCAATCCAGAGCACTTCAGCAGCAGCGCGAGATGCTGAGCAGTGATATAGCACTTCAAGTGTTTGTTACTTTGGGCCACCCCCATGTTCCCAAATTTATATTAGATACCTTGATATGATATGATATGACATGATATGATTTGTTTTGTTTTCTTCAAGCCCCCTCACCAGCCCACTCTGGGCATGCGGGCAGCTGGTGCTTTGGAGGCAGAGGGCGCAGAGCCACGTGGAGCCAAAATGGGCTGGGATTTGGGGAATGCCNCCTCACCAGCCCACTCTGGGCATGCGGGCAGCTGGTGCTTTGGAGGCAGAGGGCGCAGAGCCACGTGGAGCCAAAATGGGCTGGGATTTGGGGAATGCCGACTACGAAGGGGATACAATTAGCACAACATGTCCTGGGGATTATGTACTTAACACAGTTGATGCTCAGTGTTTCTATTGTCTCTGTTCAACACCAAGCTGACCTGTTGATACCTTGGGAGCTTGTTTTTCTGTCAGTTTTTCCCCAACAGGGTAAGCTTGAAGTCTTCAGCGAGTGGAAATGGCACTGGAGCAGGTCGGAGCAACCAAAATCGAAATTACCAAAGTTCCGAGTGCAGGTTCACAAGCAAGGGTTCCACGAATAGTTTGTTTTAAAGGAAGGTTCCGAATCATAGGTTGCCAGCAAGGTTCCCAAGAACATGTTCCCAAGCAAGGTTCCTAANGGAAGGTTCCGAATCATAGGTTGCCAGCAAGGTTCCCAAGAACATGTTCCCAAGCAAGGTTCCTAAAATTGAAGAGGTTTCCAAGAACAGCTTCCCCAGAAAGCTTCCCAGGCGACGTTCGTAAGGCAAGGTTCCCCAGCAAGAGTCAGCAAGGTTTCTTAGCAAGGTACAAGTTCCTAAGCCAGGCTCCTAAGCCAGCTCCCTCAGGAAGCTTACTAAGCAAGGTTCCCAAGCAAGATTATGAAGAATTCGTTCCCAAGCAAGGTTACAAAGCAAGATTACTAAGCAAGGTTTCAAAGGAAGCTTCCCTGGCAACATTCTGAAGAACAGGTTGCCAAGTAAGGTTTGATGAGCAAGTTTCAAGCAAGGTCCCCAAGCAAGGCCTTCAAGTAAGGCTTCCAAGCAAAGCACAAGTTTCCAGAAACAGGTTCGCAAGCAAGGTTTTCAATCATACGTCAACAGGCAAAGGTGTCAAGCAAGGTTCCTAATCAAGGTTGCAAGAAAAGTTCGAAAAACATGTTCCCGAACACGGTTCCCAAGAATAGGTTGCCCATGTTCCCAGGAACAGCTCCCGAAGAACAAATTCCCAAGCAAAATGTCGAAGAAGAGCCGCAAGCGAGGTTGCAAGCAAGAACAGAATCCCAAGCAAGATTCCGAAGGACCGGTTCCTAAACAAGGTTCCCAAGCAAGGTTGCAAAAAACAAGTTCCCGAGCAAGGTTCCAATGAACAAGTGTCAAGCAAGGTTCCCAAGCAAGTTCCGCAGGAACAGGCTTCCAAGAACACTTTCGCAAGCAANCGAGCAAGGTTCCAATGAACAAGTGTCAAGCAAGGTTCCCAAGCAAGTTCCGCAGGAACAGGCTTCCAAGAACACTTTCGCAAGCAAACTTTTCAAAAACAGGTGCCTGGGCAAGGTTCCCAAGCAGGGTTCTCAAGCAAAGTTCCCAAGCAAGGTCCCGCAGAACAGGCTCCAAAGCCAGGTTCCCACGCAAGGTTGCGAAGAACAAATTTCAATCGACCTTCCCAAGCAAGGTTTGCAAGAACAGGTTCCCAAGAAAGGTTCTGAAAAAAAGGTTCCCGAGGCAGTTTTCGAAGAAGAACAGGTTCCCAAGCAAGGTTCCGATGAACAAGTGTCAGGCATGGTGCCACGCAGTAAGTTTGGCAGCCAGCAACAGGTTTGCAAGCACCGTTTCCAAGAACAGGTGCCCAGGAAAGGTTCCAAGAATAGTGAGCAGAATGTTGCAAAGTTTGGATTCTTGTCGTAACAGTATTCGGACGGAGAGATCGAAGAACTAGTTTTGGCGTAAAAATTGCACAGCGCCGGCACATGGATTAAAAAATATTAACCCTCAGCTGCAATAGTATTGCAGACGCTTTTGGAAGGGTGCTTTTCGTAAAGCGCGTGCGCTGTGATTGCGCCTCGCGCGCCCAACCTCTAGAGTAAGAAGGGCTAGGCAATGAACACGTTTCACTGGTTGAGTCGAGTATTGTTAATTTCTTTGTATCTGGCTGTTGGGGATACCCGTTGGACTTATTTAATTGTTCAGTTCTCTCCACCCGTTGCTGCGTCAGCACAGTCGCCATTGGGTGATGGAATTGTTGTTGAGCCATAAACTGCCAAGGATGGCCTATTAGTTGGTCAATGACTTTAAGATGCGCTGAATAGATCGCAAATCTTTCTGTGGAAAAAAATGGGAGAATGCTGGGCAATGGCAAATTTGAGGAAACCAGAGATCTGTTTTGCGACGTTGTTTCTGTGGTTTAGATTCTCTGAGATATATTTGCAAGTTCTATTATTTATGCATAGTATATATTCAAACGCAGGTGCATGTGTGCTACAAGATTTTCCCTTGGCATGCACGCATGGAAATCGCAAGTACGGACGTGTACCTGTTGCTGCATGTGTCATCTGTATGTTTGATTTGTATTTCCGCCGGTGCATGTGGCATGCAGGAGAGTCAGTGGGACGAGCAGCTACAGTCATTGGTGGACTGTGGGTTCGCCGTAGACGAGGCAACGCTTAGGTTTAGAGAGCGTCTCGCTGTGAGGGCCGCTTTTTTACAGTGTTTTCTGCTGTTGTTTGAACATTTTCACTATCATCTCTTGCATCTATCATGGAATAGTTAAAAAAACATTGCTTTCCCAAAAGCTCCCAATAATTTTCAAATAGATCGGGGCCGAAAACTGAAAACAAAAATGAAAAAACCAAAGCAATTGAAAAAAACTGAATCCTGGAGTGTAGAAGACTTAAGTCTGGCTTACAACAAATATGCGATAGCTCCCAACAAAAAAGGTTGAAGTGACTGAGAACTGGAATGAGACATATTTTATCGAGGTTGAATGGGACACCGACAGGATAATAAATGAACTGACTCTACCACATAAGAGATTGATGACAAGGGGTGAAGTTGCAGGAACGGGCAAGTCAACAATATGCAAGAAGATGAGGGGCAGAGGTCGCAACTATCGAATCAAAAAACTATATATTCAGTTCACATATGGGCGTGTTGGCTATCAACATAGCAAAAGAAACAGGAGGAAGAACGCCCCAAAACAACGGCCGCTACCACAAGTCAGCTTGTAGCAAGTCACCACATTTACTTGTCACCAGGCGAGTGGAGCGTTGTACGCTTCGATGGGCAATTGGGAGGAAGCGGTGGCGTTTCTTGGAGCACTAAATGCAGGGGTTCTTTTTGACAGCCTGTGAAATCAGCCTTTCCTGGTGGAGGGAGGGGAAAATGAATCATGCCATCAGCAAGATTCTTCGCAGTCAAATCAAATTTGACGTTTTGGTTCATTCTTCTTTGATTTAGCTTATCTGATTCATCAAATTCCCTATAGTGCCTCCAAAAAATCTCAGCACAACCCCCGAATAAACAGCAACAACAACAACAATAACAACAACGCACACCGGGTAATTGGTCACACATTTACTGCGCTGGTTATCTTGTTTGACTGTTGGCATTGGTTTCTAAAGACCACATAAGAGTTATGATGCGGGTTCTGCATTGGGATCAAATTGTGTCAGCCTTGCGCTGAGGATGCTCATGAGGCAGCGCCGTGGCCGCGGGGGTGCCGAGCAGGGCATAAAAGGGGGTAGATAGCCAAATGTTAATTAAGGATGAAGATGTGACATGTGTAGATGTGAAAATATGAAAATGTAATCATGAAGATGTAATAATGCAGCTCCCTTTTCAAGAAAAACCCTTCGCAGACGCTCTCGGGAAAAAGTAATGGGTGTGTCCATACTTTGGCGATGTGGAAAACATTTGCTACGGTACCCTATATTGGGCCTCTATGTTTTGAGGGATATAGTTCTTTTTCAAAGACGATACTCATGAATTCTGCAAGTTTCAGGTGATCATGTCATGCTTGGAGGATCATCCCAGTTAGGAACTGTTTAGTGATTAGTAATGTTGGTTAGTAAGTCTCCGAACTAGGTCATCCCAAATATAACTGGGCTACAACCCCATGCGCTAACCAGTTAACTACTAAGCGGGTGGATTCACATGGGGTGGATGTCCAACAACTTGTGAAATATTTTTGGGACCTGCCTGAAACTATTAAATAAATGGTCGGTCATGAAGAACCATTTTTTGAATGGTCGTGAACCGTACCTGCAGGGTTTATGTATATATCAGAATGATTCTTGGATCACATGCGGTTTTGCAGCCATGTATGACGATCCCATGTTTGACCACTATTTTTCAGATGGGTTCAGGCTTCACCGGCCAGAAACGACCGAGGTTTTGGAGACCTGCCAGGCGCTGCGCGTGTTCGCGGCGTAGTTGTGGCATCTCCACAAGGTGGCGCCCCAGGTCGTTAGCCAAGTTGGTTTATAACTACAACAGCTAGGATTTCTGGTAGCAATACTATGATATATCTGTAGTTACCATGGTTTAGAAACCAACTTTTCCGCGGGGGGTGGGGGCGCCACCTTGCGTACACCACGCATCCCTATCACACCTAGTCATTCAAATTCTGAGGTCAGCCATGCCCAGCAAAAGGTAGGTGCATGTACCATTCCAAGCCACTTGAACATGTCGGGTCCCTCCCAGTTCTGCCAGTACGAGGCTGGGCAGACCAGTGCGTCAATTACCTAGATGTTTGACATTGACAAGGTTGGCAAGCTCCAGTCAGCAGACATAACACATCCACCGTTTGTGGGTGATTTTCTGAGCAAATCATGGATTTTTTTTCATATCTTCCAGATTTAGACATTTTCATTCTCTACGGCTTGGGGTTGCCAGCCATACTTATTTATATATATATATATATATATTGTATCTATATAGATAGCTTGTAAGTTCCAACATGCGTAGATCACCTTCTGGGCAATCGCGAATTCGCCAAGATCTGTAGCATGGTTTACCTTTGGATACCCCATCAAATCAGTATATCATTTGCGGATTAATCAACGAATCATGGATTTGTTGGGCAAGGTTTGCCCTTCCTACCCTCCCAGCAGCAGCAGCGTGGCATTGGTTTCAGGCCCGGAACTGGCCCCACGTTCGACGGCATTGCCAGGCCCGGTGGCATTGGGGAGAGATTGGGCGCGTGGGGCAAAACTCAGGCGAAAATGGCCGGCCATATAACGGGTCTGTAATGGGTGTAGAAGCATAATTCATAGAGCTGGTTTAATGGATTTGGGTGCGTCTGAATTTGGTGGATGGGCTCCGCTTGAACGGAGAAAATGACATTTGAAATCTGAAACCACTGGCTTCGGGTGCAATTACCATTTTGAGACAAACCTGTCTATGCAGAATGATTCAGAAGCGGCTTATCTTTTAACAATTTTCTTCTATTGGGATGACATTGCAAATTGACTGATGTTCTTGATGGAGGTTGAAACCGCCACCTAGGGAATGTTTCAAACCCAACGATGGATATTGAATCAAAAGAAGGAAAGTTGCGCCCTGGTTTTTCTAAAGAGTTGGGAAAACAAAGTTTTGACATGGTTTGTCATTCATTGTATAGCTTAACGCTGTGACTTCAACACACATAGAGGCTGATAGCCTTGGAATCGTTTCCAACATTTTGGATTGGTTTGAATTATGTAATAAACATGTATGGAACATATACATACCTATGTTCAATTCTTGATGGTTTCACATGTTGTTTTTTTAACCGCGAGAATGATGAGCCCATGTTTGACAAATATTTTTTCAGGTGGGCTCAGGCTCAGGCTTCACCAGAACGCTCAGGTCTGGAACGTTTCCTCCCAGCTGACTTTTTCGCAGGCGCTACGACGTGATGGGTATTGAATCAAAATAGGACAATTTTTTTTTCTGGGAAGAATGGGGAAACCTATACTTTGGAATGGTTCGCAATGGTTTGTATACCTTATGGCTGCAAGTCATGGAGCTATTCCCCCCTTCATTTCTTGTTTGTTGATGGTTTAGAATGTGGAGTCCAGCGACAAATAAAATGGAGGTTGTTAAACTGTTGCAAACGGTTTGCGGGAATACCCGATAATGAACCAAGCAATGGGAACCCGTTCCCTTTTGTTTCCATTTAAAGTCCAAGTCAAGGATCCTCGTCGAGCTGTGAGGCGGAGGGCTGCGCTGGGTGGACACAGAGGGCCTGAGGAAGTACTATGCGGAAGTAATTGTAGGAGGAAATTGTGATGCTAGTGAGCTCTCGTTACAGTCCTGTACACATTTTGGCAACCTCATCTTCCAAAAGTGCTCCGACCGTGGCAATTCTTTGGCGATTTTTGTGTGGAATCAAGCTTTCGCACAGTCCTGAATGCACTTTTTGCCGACCTCATCTTCCAAAAGTGCTCTGCATGACAGTTTTTTGCGATTTTGAAATGCAAAATCAAGCTCTCACCACAGGCCTGTGCGCACTTACTCGACCGCATCTTCCTCAAGTGCTCCGCACGTGACAATTTTCTGCGATTTTTCTTTGAAATCAAGAGTTTGCGTGTTGCTGCCAAGGCTGTTATCTCCTCATCTGCTGGCGCTGCCATTGTGGTTTGTGTGTGTGTGTTTGCTGAGTGTTGTTGAGAATCCCCCAGTGCTCTGGGATCAAGTCCTCTGCCTGTTGTTCACTGCTGCGCTCGCTATAGTCCTGTGCGCATTTTAAGCCCTCTCGCTGCAGTCCTGTGCGTATTTTGTGGACCTCTTCCAAAAGTGCTCCGAATGTGACAGTTTCTTGCGTTTTTGAAGTGCAAATCAAGCTCTTGCCACAGTCCCATGCACTTTTTGCCGATGACTTTCCCAGATCATTGCCCGCAACCGCGGAAACAGAGAATGTCCGGGGCTCACGGAAGCCACTTTACCCGGAAAAAACACATGTTTTCGCGCCCAAGAGTGCTGTGCCACCCGTGCATTGACCACACATGTGATGTTGACATGATGACATGATGACATGATGACGATGATGATGATGATGATGATGATGATGATGGCGATGACGATGATGATGATGATGATGACGACGACGACGACGACAAGACTACCCCTTGACATTCGTCCGTGCACATTTTGCCGATCCATCTTCCAACGGTGAAAGTGCTTTGTGATTGTTAAGTGAAATCGAGCTCTCGCCACAGTCCTGTGCACATTTTGTCAACCTTATCCTCCAAAAGTCCTCTGAACGTGACAGTTTTTTGCGCTGTTTCTTAATTGAAATTGAGCTCTGGCTACAGTCCTGTGCACATTTTGTAGACCTCATCTTCCAAAAGTCCTTTGACCGTGACAATTTTTTGCGTTTTCCAAAATGGAATCGAGCTTTCGCTATGCACATTTTGTGGACCTAATCTTCCAAAACTGTTCCGACCGTGACAGTTTTGGCGATTTTGAAATGCAAATCGAGCTCTCGCTACAGTTCTGTGCGCTTTTTGCCGACGATTTTCCCAGAGCGAGGCCCGAAACTGCGGAAACAGAGACCTTCCTTTGGCGACCACGGAAGCCACTTTACCCGAAAAAACGCAGGGCTTCGCGCCCGAGAGTGTTTTTTCCACCCATGAATTTAACACATGCGTGATGTTGAATGTTGAGATGATGACATGATGATGATCATGCTGATGATGATGATGATGATGATGATGATGATGATGATGGCGATGATGATGATGATGATGGTGATGATGATGATCGTGATGATGGTGATGATGATGATGATGATGATGGCGATGATGATGATGATGATGATGGTGATGATGATGATCGTGATGATGGTGATGATGATGATGATGATGATCGTGATGATCGTGATGATGATGATGATGATGATGATGATGACGGTGATGTTGATGATGACTATGATGGTGATGGTGATGCTGGTGATCATGATTAGGATAATCATCATGAAGTTGACATGATGATGGTGAAGACGATGGCGATGACGGCGATGATGATGATGATGATGATGATGAAGATGATCATTTTGATGTTAATGATGATGACGATGACGATGACGACAAGACTACCCCGTGACATTCGTCTGTAACTCGGAAGTTTGTGAACTAAACTTCCTGTGGTATAATTGTCCAGTGGCATCGCACAAGGCAGTGGTGGAACTTTCAAAGATAGGAAACCTATAGGAGAGGTTGGTTGCTGTGAATGATGGATGGCAGAGCGAACTCACTGATGGACTGACAAGCGGTTGGAGGCAGCGCAATTTAGCTGTGATGTAGTGTAGTTGTAATGGTAGTTGTAGATGTAGTTGGGGTTGTAGTTGTAGTGGTTGTTGCGGTTGTACTTGTACTTGTAGTGGTAGCTGTAGATGTAGTTGTAGTTGCGGTTGTAGTTGTAGTTGTAGTGGTAGTGGTAGTTGTAGTTGCGGGTAGTTCTTGTTGTGGTCTAGTCGAGTCGAGTCTAGTCTAGTCTAGTGTGGTTGCAGTGTAGTGCAGTGTAGTGTGGTGTAGTTTGTATTTAGTGTAGTTGTAGTTGTAGTGGTAGTGGTTTGTGTAGTTGTACGTGTAGCTGTACTTGTAGTTGTACTTGTAGTTGTGGCTGTAGTTGTAGTTGACTGTAGTGTAATGTACTGTAACGCAACATTTCGAAACGAAGCAGTTCTGTGAGACTTCCTCCATTCCTAAATTTTCCAATCGCCGGCATCAAAAAATCAAGCAATTCTGCAAGATTTCTTTCAAAAATGGACCGTTCAGTGCAGAGCTGGCGGCCCCGTCGTACCAATAGGTTTTGTGATTTTTCCGCTCCATCTCTCTAAAGTGCTGCGCCTGCCACGAAAAAGTGAAGCCAGGTCATACGAAGTGCTGCGCCTGGCACGCAAAATCATCGTAGCAAACCTGAAGATCTGATGCTCGAAAATGCAACCACTCTCAGAAAATCACCTCCCTGGCCTCCCAACATCTCTGATGAAGATGTCTCTTGTATTGCGCCTGCCACGGAAAAATGCATTTTTGCAGACCCTCGTCAAAAGTCCCACGCTTGCCATCTTTTTTGACACTGCCACAAAACCCTATGCGTTTGGCTCCCTTCGCACCAGGTGCAGAATCCCTTGCGCCTGCCACGCAAGACAACGTCTGAACGTCCAAAAGTGCTCCGAACATGTGGTGCTTTTTAACATTTCACTTCCACATGTGCTTCGCGCCGCAATGCCGTGCATTTTTTCAACATCTCAACTTCCAAAAGTGTCCCGACAGCGCCAGTTCTCAACACTTTTTACTTCCAAATGTGCTTCGCGCCACAACGGCGTGCGCTTTTTCAACATGTCCACTTCCAAAAGTGCTCCGAGAATGAGGTGCTTGTACCTTTTTACTTCAAAATGTTTCTCGCGCCACAACTGCGTGCGCTTTTTCCACATCTCAACTTCCAAAAGTGCTCCGAGACCGTCAGTTCTTTTTAACGCTTTTTACATCAAAATGTGCTTCGCGCCACAACAGCGTGCGCTTTTTCGACATCTCAACTTCCAAAAGTGTTCCGATCATGTGTTTTTTAAAAAATTTTGAGTTCAAAATGTGTTTCGTGCCACAGTGGCGTGCAATTTTTGATTTCTCATCTACCGACATGGCTCCGCACCCGCCGCTTTAGCCACCTTGCTTTTCGACCCTCCGAAGCCAAACATCAGAAAAACACAGTGTTTCGCGACTTTCCTATAGTTACCTTTTCGCGCACCTGCATCTTCTCTCTTCTGACTTCCGTCTCTCCGATCTTCTGTCGTCTGATTTTCTCCCTGTCCCAGCTTCTCTCGTTTGTGGCTCTTCCCATCTTGGCTTTTCCATCTGTCCATATTGTCGAAAGTTTGACTTCTAAACTTCCTTCGATACATGGGTCATTTTCCATATAGCCGTATTTTAGCTTGTCTCGCGTCAGGGTTTCAAACAGTAAGTGCCGTTTCCACAGCACAGCAGAAGAAAACCAAAAGCATCCCTGAATTCCTGATCCCAAGAACAGAACCACATCACTCACGGCCCGTTTAAGGTGACATGCATCCCTCCGATCCGGAGAACTCAAAGTAGAAATCGGTGATAAATCAGCTGAAAATCTTCTCGCCAGGAAGAAGATGATGCGTCAAGTCTCCTGGCAGCGATGTCGTTTCCCAGTTTCCCACCTCCAGCCTAGCCACCAACCCCTGGAAAGGTTTCCTCATCCCATAACGGGGTGTTGATAGTCCCAACCTTCCCATTTTTACCTCTCAAGCTTGACCCGAGCTCATTCCAGGGTACCTCGGGTACCTCGGGTTTTGAAGATTAATCTTAGAAAGGGGTTCAACGGCATTGGAGTGAGCCAACTAAGGGATTTACTTTTTGTTGCTTCAAACATACCATCTTGTACCCCGCCAAAGAAAAAGTATGCTAAATAGGTTTTTCGTGATTTTTCATGCATCATTGACACCTTTACCTTTTACCGCATTTTGCCTACGAAATTTGTCCCCAAAAAAGCTGCCCCCTTGCACCGGGCCGTGAAGGTGATGGCAAAGAGGATCCAGAAAGCGAGTAGCTTGGCTGGGGGCCAGGATGATGAGTATCCATACCAACATTGTATCGTGCATACATTATTGTATATTTTACATCTATGCATTTACATATTTGTATATATCAGGCACCCTTGCGGCCTTGAAAAAGAAAGGTTGTTTTGGACAACCTGTATTTGAAGGGTGATTCCGAAAACCCGGCTTTCAAATTCCAGGTATCAACAGGTCAGCTTGGTGTTGAACAGAGACAATAGAAACACTGAGCATCAACTGTGTTAAGTACATAATCCCCAGGAAATGTTGTGCTAATTGTATCCCCTTCGTAGTTGGCATTCCCCAAATCCCAGCCCATTTTGGCTCCACGTGGCTCTGCGCCCTCTGCCTCCAAAGCACCAGCTGCCCGCATGCCCAGAGTGGGCTGGTGAGG
>BGPT01003519.1:25928-37450 GCA_003297045.1 Symbiodinium sp. clade C Y103 | reverse complement strand
CAATTGCTATGACATCTCTAGGTCTTGACAGTCAATTGCTATGACATCTCAAGGTCTTGACAGTCAATTGCTATGACATCTCTAGGTCTTGACAATCCATTGCTATGACATCTCTAGGTCTTGACAGTCAATTGCGATGACATCTCTAGGTTTTGACAATCCATTGCGATGACATCTCTAGGTCTTGACAGTCAATTGCTATGACATCTCTAGGTTTTGACAATCAATTGCGATGACATCTCTAGGTCTTGACAGTCAATTGCTATGACATCTCTAGGTTTTGACAGTCAAGTGCTATGACATCTCTAGGTTTTGACAGTCAATTGCGATGACATCTCTAGGTCTTGACAATCAATTGCTATGACATCTCTAGGTCTTGACAGTCAATTGCCATGACATCTCTAGGTCTTGACAGTCAATTGCTATGACATCTCTAGGTCTTGACAGTCAATTGCCATGACATCTCTAGGTCTTGACAGTCAATTGCTATGACATCTCTAGGTCTTGACAGTCAATTGCGATGACATCTCTAGGTCTTGACAATCAATTGCTATGACATCTCTAGGTCTTGACAGTCAATTGCTATGACATCTCTAGGTTTCCGTACTACGGAAGTATAGACTTCTAAACTTCCTTTGAACATACTCTATGCATATATATTTCTATCTATATATATATACACGTATATTTCGCATTCACAATAAATATATATATATATATATCTTTCTCTCTTTTTTTCTGTAAAAATGATTTATATACCTATATTGAATATATATATAAATAAATACATAGATTGAAGAAAATAATCTATATAGTACTATAGAAATGATATTTATAAAATGTGTATCTATTCTTGATATATTTTGTATATAATGTATTTGCTCTAAATATATTATTTATATATATAAATATCCATTTTTCATATATATACTATCTTGAAATATTTTTGATATATATATATATATAGACATGTACATGCTCTAAATATACTTTTTATTTATATAAGTATCCATTTTTCATATATATTCTATCTTGAAATATTTTTGATATATATATATAGATATGATTTGTATATATATATATATACATATCCTCTATATATCTTCTATACATAATCTATATATATATATTCTATATATCAAAATATTTTTTTATAATATTCTATTTATATTCTTTCTATACTCTATATTTACTTACAAGAGAGTTTAAATATACTCTATATGGACTCTTCAAATATTCTATATAAACCCTATATATACCCAAAATATCTTAAATATAATTAAAGTCTATGAATGCTCTGGAAATATGTATGCATACAAATTGTACATTTACTTTATTCATAGCTCATAGATAATCACACACACACCACCACCCCATCCCACAGGGGGAAGGGCCGGGATGAGTCTTACCCTTATATACCCCTATACATCTATATATCCTTTGATGCCTCTGGATCTGTAGATCCATGCCTATTTGGGGGGAGGGGGGACCAGGGAGGGCTGGGTCACACATATACACATGTATATAAATGTATATATATATATATTTATATACATGCATATATATATATATAATATATTTACATACATATATTCGTTTGTGAATTGAACAAATACATGAACTATGTACTGAAAAGAAGTGTTAAATCTATGTATATATTTGTCAATGTAGACATTTTGTATTGGCACATGTATTTGATTTTCATGTTTATTTAATTTACGCATGTTTTCGCATACCTTTAGCCTTTAGCCCAAAGATATAGACATACAAACCTTGGGACCGATGTATACAGGTAGATTTGCACGAATATATGATTCAATCGCAACTGGATATTGAAAGGATACGGGCCACTGTGCAAAGCTACTTTGCATTCTAGTTCATCTGTACCTAAACGTGCAGAATAAATACATAAATAAAAACATATATACAGACATATACACACACATATATATATACACATATCTATGCATATATATATTAATGTACCTTTATGTACTGAATTTATATATATATATACATATAAATTTTTATGTGGATATGTAAATGTATGTGCAGGTGTTTAGAAAACGCATAGGAAGGATGAACAATCTTTGCAATAAATTTGAAAACCCGGTGAACGTAGCTGCGCTGATCCTTACATATCCTGCACTCCGAAGTGCAGAAGAAACCACAGATAGAATATTCGACACGATAAGCCCCAGAAACTGGAACTCACGGATCAGAAATTTCTGAGCATGCAGTTTGCACAAGGCATAGCTGTAGTTGACAGATAAAGAAATTATGATCTTTACGCCAGACATGTCAACTATCAAAAGCAATAAACAGTAGCAACAAACAAGACCAAAAAGCAAAAATGCCGTTGTATTTCATTTTTTGTTGCGCATACGCATGCATTTGAAAATCTGCAAAGATGCATTGTTTGAAAATTGGATCCAATGGTATTGTGAGATGATAGTTGGCAGGGGGAGAGGGGGCACGATATAGCAAGAAATAGNAAAGATGCATTGTTTGAAAATTGGATCCAATGGTATTGTGAGATGATAGTTGGCAGGGGGAGAGGGGGCACGATATAGCAAGAAATAGATATATTTTCTTATTTGCTTTATATACCAAATACCACCGGAAACCACAGATAGAATATATACTCTATAGATGTTTATTCTGTATACACTTGATTTTCTTCGTATATGCTCTTTAAAATATTCTATGCATATACATATATATTTATATATTTAAATAAATATATATATATATATATATTTCTATACATGTATATTTATATAAATATATATACACGTGCACTTCACATATATATATATATACATATATATTTATGTACATATATATATATACATATATTTTGAAAAAACTGTAAAGTATAACATATTCTTGATATATTTTGTACCTATTCTGTAAATATTGTCTATATAGTCTATTTGCTCGATTTCTTTTCAAAAATATATTATTTAAATACGCTATCTATAAATATTTATATATATACATGTCTAAATATATATATATCTATATACATATCTAAATCAATATGCACAAATTTCCTCTACATATATATATGTATATTCTTTTTTTTCTATATATCACTTTAAATATATTATAGTGTATTCTATATCTACTTTTTCTATACTATATATTCATTCTTTCCATTGATTCTAAATATACTCTAAATGTATTCTTCAAATATTCTATATCTACCCTATATACATGCCCTANTTCAAATATTCTATATCTACCCTATATACATGCCCTATATATCTTATATATGATTAAGCTGTAAACATATTCTAGAAATATATATATATATATATTTATATACACAGACACACTTATACATATACATATATACCTATATATATACATACACACGGTATATTTTATTCATAGCTCATAGATGATCACACACANCCAGGGAGGGCTGGGTCACATACATATATGTATACACACATGCATAAATATATATATATATATATTTATATTTATATTTTGATATATTTATATATATTCATTTATGAATCTAATTTAAAAGAATATGAGCTATGCACTTTAAAGAAGTATTGAATCTATGCATATATTTGTCAATGTAGACATTTTGCATTGGCACATGTATTTGAGTTTCATGTTTATTTAATTTTTGCATGTTTTCGCATACCTTTAGCCTTTAGCCCAAAGACATGGACATACAAACCTTGTGACCGATGTATACAGGTAGATTTGCACGAATATATGATTCAATCGCAACTGGATATTGAAAGGATACGGGCCACTGTGCAGAGCTACTTTGCATTCTAGTTCATCTGTACCTAAACGTGCAGTAAATACATACATAAAAACATATATACAGACATATACACACACACACACATATATATATATATACACATATCTCTGCATATGTATATTTAAATATAGTTGATATATATATATATATATATACCGTTATATTTACATATTTATGTATATATTCTTTTGTATGTGGATATAAAAAATATATGTGGAGGTATTTGTAAATAACACAGGAAGNTATATATATATACCGTTATATTTACATATTTATGTATATATTCTTTTGTATGTGGATATAAAAAATATATGTGGAGGTATTTGTAAATAACACAGGAAGGATGATCAATTTTGGCAATAAATTTGAAAACCTGGTGAATGTAGCTGCACTGATCCTTACATATCCTNTATGTGGAGGTATTTGTAAATAACACAGGAAGGATGATCAATTTTGGCAATAAATTTGAAAACCTGGTGAATGTAGCTGCACTGATCCTTACATATCCTCTACTCCGAAATGCCGAAGAAACCGCAGATAGAATATTCGACACGATAAGCCCCAGAAACTGGAACTCACGGATCAGAAATTTCTGAGCATGCATTTTGCGCAAGGCATAGCTGTAGTTGACAGATAAAGAAATTATGATCTTTACGCCAGACATGTCAACTATCAACGGCAATAAACAGTAACAAACAACACCAAAAAGCAAAAATGCCGTTGTATTTCATTTTTTGTTGCGCATACGCATGCATCTGAAAATCTGCAAAGATGCATTGTTTGAAAATTGGATCCAATGGTATTGTGAGATGATAGTTGGCAGGGGGAGAGGGGGCACGATATAGCAAGAAATAGNAAAGATGCATTGTTTGAAAATTGGATCCAATGGTATTGTGAGATGATAGTTGGCAGGGGGAGAGGGGGCACGATATAGCAAGAAATAGATATATTTTCTATTTGCTTTACATACCAAATACCACCGGAAACCACAGATAGAATATATACTCTATAGATGTTTATTCTGTATACACTTGATTTTCTTCGTATATGCTCTTAATATACTCTATGCATAGATATATATTTATTTATGTTTATATATCTGTATATATATATACACGTGTACTTCACATATATATATACATATTGTTTTTATTTATATTTTTATATTTACATATATATATATATTGAAAAAATTGTATAGTACTATAACATATGATTTATCTGTTTTGTATCTATTCTGTAAATATTGTCTATATAGTGTATTTGTTCTATTTGTTTAAATACCATTTATATACTCTATCTTTAAATATATATATATATACATATCTAAATCGATATGCACAAATTTCCTCTACATATATATATGTATATTCTTTTTTATTCTATATATCACTTTGAATATATTATAGTGTATTCTATATTTACTTTTTCTATACTATATATTCATTCTTTCCATTGATTCTAAATATACTCTAAATGTATTCAAGTTTATAAGATATAGATGGGATATATGTACGGGATTATATCTTATATATGATTAAGCTGTAAACATATTCTAGAAATATATATATATATATATTTATTTATATACACAGACACACTTATACATATACATATATACCTATATATATACATACACACGGTATATTTTATTCATAGCTCATAGATGATCACACACANTATTTATATACACAGACACACTTATACATATACATATATACCTATATATATACATACACACGGTATATTTTATTCATAGCTCATAGATGATCACACACATACCACCACCCCATCCCACAGGGGTAAGTGCGGGGATGAGTCTTACCCATATATACCCCTGGATACCGCTATATATCCTTTGATACCCCTGGATTTGTAGACCCATGCCTCTTTAGGGGGAGGGGGGGCCAGGGAGGGCTGGGTCACATACATATATGTATACACACATGCATAAATATATATATATATATATTTATATTTATATTTTGATATATTTATATATATTCNCCAGGGAGGGCTGGGTCACATACATATATGTATACACACATGCATAAATATATATATATATATATTTATATTTATATTTTGATATATTTATATATATTCTTTTTTGAATCTAATTTAAAAAATATGAGCTGTGCACTTTAAGGAAGTGTTGAATCTATGCATATATTTGTCAATGTAGACTTTTTGTATTGGCACATGTATTTGATTTTCATGCTTATTTACGTTATGCATGTTTTCGCATACCTTTAGCCTTTGGCCCATAGACATAGACATACAAACCTTGGGACCGATGTATACAGGTAGATTTGCACGAATATATGATTCAATCGCAACTGTATATTGAAAGGATACGGGCCACTGTGCAAAGCTACTTTGCATTCTAGTTCATCTGTACCTAAACGTGCAAAATAAATACATACATAAAAACATATATACAGACATATACACACACATATATATATATATACACATATCTCTGCATATGTATATTTAAATATAGTTGATTTATATATATATACCGTTATATTTACATATTTATGTATATATTCTTTTGTATGTGGATATAAAAAATATATGTGGAGGTATTTGTAAATAACACAGGAAGGATGATCAATTTTGGCAATAAATTTGAAAACCTGGTGAATGTAGCTGCACTGATCCTTACATATCCTTTATTCCAAAATGCCGAAGAAACCACAGATAGAATATTCGGCACGATGAGCCCCAGAAACCGGAACTCACGGATCAGAAATTTCTGAGCATGCATTTTGCGCAAGGCATAGCTGTAGTTGACAGATAAAGAGATTATGATCTTTACGCCAGACATGTCAACTAGCAACAACAAAAATTGGCAATATTCATAGAGTATATTCTTTGCATTTTGCGTGTATATATATATATATATATGTCTGTTTTAGTGATGTACGGAAAGATATATATATATACATGAATATATACATACTCGTTATTGTGTGCGCATTGTTATTTATTGTTTTTAATGACGCTGATGATGATGAGGATGATGGCGATGATGATGAACATGTCCCACCTGCGTTAGGAAACATCACACCCTCCACTACTTTACATATACCCAGAGTAGCAAAACGTGAGGTTTTTGAATATTCTATATTTCGATAATATTCTATCTGTATGTCTTCAAAAAAAGTAGCAAAAAAAACAATATTCTAACTGGGAAGCCGTCACTATAGATATATGCTAATGCTACCTGCTACGTAAACATATTTTTGAATATCTGTAAATATATGTAAAAATATATATATATATATATATGCATATATATATATATATGCATATATATATATATAGATATACATGTATATACATTTATGGTATACCTCTGGGAACCCAGGGATGTATGAAAAAACGAAACTAGAGCATAAAAATGCATTAAACATATGCAGGATACCATGCGACGAAGGGCCAATGCCATCTTGAGTGACCATTTCTGTATGCACTCCATTCCAACTTGCATTCCCCGAGGAAGGAGTTTGAAGTCAACATAGAATTTCAATATTGACTGTTGGAAGACCCTTGCTGAGTAGTAGCCCATTCCCCGACTCACCATCATAACGGCTTTGATTGCCTGGTGCGAGTTTGAATCCATTTCATGAATTGAAATACACCAAAACAAAGGGTTAAGTCACAAAACCAAGTATACCTATTTATATACAAATATATGTAGAGGTGGCAGGATATGAAACAAAAACATTTCCTATTTTGTTCGAACAGCACCAGCCTGAATGTTTCCGTTGATGTCCTTCAAAGACACCCGGTTTCTTTTAAACAGTTTCCCTGAGACGTCACACAGGAATGAAAAGCCGCAGCTCCTAAGCTGCTCCTGCTTCCCAAAGGCAGCCGCATATTTGGCAACGGCAGCTGGGTCCACTGGTTGTGGCATGGCTATCCGATGGCCAGGTGGTGCAGAAGCTAATCCAATGATAGTGTCTTTTCTCACTTGGGTGACTGCTACCACGTCTCGGAACATTATACATGTGGAATATATAGTGATATCATGTGATATCATTTTTGAAATCAATTTTGGGATCCTGAAGATTTCTGTTCTATCATGTAGCATTCCAAAAAAAACCTTGGAGCCTTCAAGTTAGGAATCATTTTAGATGCATCAGCATGAAGGTGCAGGAATCCAATCCACAGCACTTTCGGGCGGTCAGGGGGGGTAGCACCTGTCATCTCAGAATTTGTTTGCCATAGTGCCAGTGGCTCCTGCATCGGGCGAAATCTTTCAGAATGAAAGTGGGTTCAAACAAGTTTCATGACTTTTCCCAGGAAATTGAATGAGGACAAGATAAATTTCATACCTGACACCCAGTGAGAAGTGAAAAGACTTTCCTGAACTATACTTATTGACCCGAAATGAAAATGCAGATTTTCAAACACTTAAGGAAGAACTTGGAACCACAGAATCGCAACTCCACCCAAACAAAGTCGTGAAATTTCCATGATCCATTGAGTACATTGCCAAGAAAACCCAATCCTAAAGAATCCCCTCTCTGTCCTGCTTTGGCATTCCAGAGTTTGACGATTTCAATAAAGCCACCTGCAATATGCTGGCAGACCCAAGGGTTAACTGCTCACTTAATTTGTTCTTAAAACAAAATGCATGATCATATATATGATGTGATTTAGATGATGTTCGATCTCAATTTGAAACCCCCAATCACCCGAATTCAACATCCAGCCAATCTCGCAGCCCCAATTCGGAAGCCTCCACGGTCTAAGGAATTTGAATGGTCCTGCAGAGCACCAACGATAGTGCCACTGGCCACTGGTCTTGAAAACGGTGGATGATCCCCTAATAGTTTCACAGGTAGATAAATATATATATATATATAAAAATATGAGGTATAGTTATATGGGTATGGGTCAAAATTAGGTACCCCAATAATTGGATGGTTAATACTAAAAATAGACTCAAATCTGTGGTTCCCCAGGTTTTTTATTTTGACCCATAACCATATTGTAATTTTTTTTTATGGGATTTGAATTCGACCATACCCTCTTGGATGTAAAACATTTTTTCACCAGTAAAAAACATATGAGGGGTGGTATGGAAACCCTGCAATCCAGCATGAAGATCCAAGCACTCCTCCCACTGCGCAGTTGATCCCACAATCCAGCTTGAAGTTGGTGTAGTCCACCTGGGCACCATGGTTCGCTAGAGACATCCCGAGCTGTTTCATGAATCCTGCTGCTATATATCCTCTCGCCAAATTGCCAAGGAAGATCGCAGTATATTATATATTTCTGTCTGAGCAAACTCCTACGAGATGACAGCCGCAGAGTGGCCAGGGTTTCCAGTGCAGGTGGACAGGTGGACAACTTGCCACGGAAATAAGTTGATGGTCCTCCACTCCCCAAATGTTATTTTGATTTGGGAAAATCATTGGAAACTCAAAACATCTTCAAAAACATCCCTGGATATATCTTGGGATCCAAACTGCCAGCACCGCCAGAGAATTCTCTGCGCGAAAAAGGCCACCCGCCATGGATCGCATGCAGGGAAGAAGCGCGGAAAGGGTTGTGGACAACCAAGTTTTGTTGTTTTGGTTGGAGCATTTTTTCCGCAAAATTGGGTTTGAAAACATATGGAGGGACTGCCTTGCAAACAAGGTTTTGCTAGGTTCTGTTTTGTTTACCACTGTTAAAAACCATCAGAATCCCTCAGAGCATTCACCCTTGAATAGATGCAGGGTGCGCGGATGGCGAGTAGTCCAACCACCAAAAAAAGAAACACTTAAAATTATCCTCCAGGTTTTGTTTCCGAATTGTCACCCCAACAATAATATATATGTATAAATATGTATATGTATATATATGTATCATTATAGTAGAAATACTTATATATTATTTACTGAGTGCACAGATCCTTTACATATTATATACAATGGCTCAATTGGCCCAAGCAGCTCGCCAAAACAAAGTAGGCAGTGAGAAGCCTTGGTTTTTTTCACATATCAAACCACCAAAAAAAGGGATTTGTAAGATAACCAAATTTTCACGCATTTTCTCGGCCAAATGGCCCATTCGAACTTCTTAGGTCCAGCTAGGTACAAATGATCATTCGACCCACGTACCACCTTAGTTTGTACAAATGACACTCTAGGTGATGAGCATTTTCCACTAAAACCACTAAACAAATTGTTGTTTTGATGACAGTTTTCAGCTACAAAGAGTTGTATTTTCATGAGCATGGCCAGCTTCACACAGTCGGGTCTTCTTTTCTGAGCGTTCTAAGCAATGCTGCAGGTGTAAAATAACGCAAGACCAGGACAAAAGTTTTTCCTCTTGGCTAGCTCCTCCAACCCTTTTCCCTTAGACTCCTAAGAGGTTGAATTTGAATGNTGACATGGTGGATCACGGACCAGCTGGTTTGCTTTCGAAGAATTTTAATTTATTCCGACTTGAAATACGATCCGCCACGCAGGCCACGCGAAATGAGGACAATTCATCCGCGGCGGAGCATGATACTGCTTGTATATGATAACGCTAAACGAGAAAGACTTTCTTCCTCCTGATGTATGTGTACATGCATACATACCAAAATCTTGAGTACATTTCAAAATTGGACACTCCAGCCAAAAAAACACCAATAGGGTAGATTCACACACAATCTGCAGTTGCAAAATCCTGACTTGCATACTTTATCAATCTTTATCATACTTTCCCGTGATTATGGCAGCACTGGAGGCCTTGGTGATCCCTGGTTACCTGACCTCTGGGAATTTGTGGGGATTCCTGGGGATCCTGTCTCTGGATTCCTGCAGATCCTGTCAGCCGTAGCGCAGCCGTCCGGACGGAGGTGATTATTTCATTTTTTTGGGGGGGGTAGCTTATTTCACCCATTGCGTTCTCTGCCCCGTGAGTTTCTTTCACCTCCCCAAGGGTGGTTTTTTCCTCACTGTAGCATAGCGGCTAGAGTTTCGGTAGGTTGCCCTGGAGGCAAATCTAGTGTTTGTTTTGTCTCAGGACTTTATATAGAATGGGCTAGCGCCCGGGTGCCGCCGACCCCTCCTTTTACGGACTGGGTGGCTGGTCGAAGCTGCTGCGGAGACAGATGGCTGTGGCCTGCATGGNCCGCCGACCCCTCCTTTTACGGACTGGGTGGCTGGTCGAAGCTGCTGCGGAGACAGATGGCTGTGGCCTGCATGGCTTGTAGCTGTGAGAGATGCTTTGCAAAGGCTTGCGGAAGCATTTGTAGGCGGGCAAACGGCAGGCTTTGAAGCTTGTAGCTGTGAGAGATGCTTTGTAAAGGCTTGCGGAGGCATTTGTAGGCGGGCAAACCGCAGGCTTGGACCCCTTTAAAAACAGATGGCTGTGGCCTGGGTGGCTGGTCGAAGCTGCTGCGGAGACAGATGGCTGTGGCCTGCGTGGCTTGTAGCTGNAACAGATGGCTGTGGCCTGGGTGGCTGGTCGAAGCTGCTGCGGAGACAGATGGCTGTGGCCTGCGTGGCTTGTAGCTGTGAGAGATGCTTTGTAAAGGCTTGCGAAGGCATTTGTAGGCGGGCAAACGGCAGGCTTGAAACCCTTTAAAAACAGATGGCTGTGGCCTGCGTGGCTTGTAACGGTGAGAGTTGCCTTGGAAGGCCTGCGGAAGCGTTTGTAGGCGGGCAAACGGCAGGCTTGAACACCTTTAAAACAGATGGCTGTGGCCTGCGTGGCATGTAACGGAGTTGCCTTGTAA
>BGPT01003519.1:1581-14785 GCA_003297045.1 Symbiodinium sp. clade C Y103 | reverse complement strand
TGGATCATCATAATTTTGGTTCATTCACTATTATGATTGGGATGTAAGTTTTGATGGTCATTTTGGATACTTGTGGATCATCATAATTTTGGATCATTCCCTGTAGGCAAAAGGTTACAGATGTTGGGGGGGTCAAACCAACAGGAAAATTTCCTAGGTCAAAGATTTCTAATGGAAAACGAAGCTCATCGAGTTGCCCAACTGGATGAGCTTCGTGATTAGNTTGGGGGGGTCAAACCAACAGGAAAATTTCCTAGGTCAAAGATTTCTAATGGAAAACGAAGCTCATCGAGTTGCCCAACTGGATGAGCTTCGTGATTAGACACTTGATAAGGGAGTAAATGGGCACACACCCACACTATGCATACCGAAAACGAAGCTCATCGAGTTACCCAACTGGATGAGCTTCGTGATGAGACACTTGATAAGGGAGTAAATGGGCACACACCCACACCATGCATACCCATGGACTGCAATCCCATTTTTTTTGCCATCCGCAGAGATGTCCTCACAAATCTTGGAGTTGTGAATTGGAACTCAGGGAATTTAATTTATACTTTGAATTTTCAAGGGTAAATTGCATCAACTTGCCGTGCAAAGGGTTTGTGTGAAGGTTTCAGACTTGGAAGGTTCCTAGGCTAAGGAATTGGAAAATCTCAGAAAGATTTGCATCTTTCCAACAGTCCTTTCGTTTAGGCTGTGTCCAGATGCTGCAAGGAGGTTTGGATTCAGGGAATTCCCGTTTTGGAACAGTCTTCCAAACTCGTAGCGTAGCAAAACCAAATTCACGAGGATATGTTTGCGAATTTTTCAAGTGCTGGTTTCCAGTGACTTGAATTCGCCCATCAGGCATGGTTTTTTGGTAACCATGCTTTCCCATTCACGGTCTGGCAAAGGTAAGCTGAACTGCCCCACTTCGGGACAGGGGGCCCACAAATGGGTTGGTTTGGGGGAAATTGCCCCAAATGACCCCATGTGCATGTGGGTACGGAATACCCTCAGGCCACGAATCACTTGTTGCATCCGCGGGTGCAGCCAAAGCATTGATGTATGGGGCTGCTCATACAACCAGAATGCCATCTTCGATTCGAGAATCCATAGAATGATTGCCATACATGAAACCATTTCCTTATAACTGCAAACATTTCCCCAAAGAAATGCAAAAGAAAACAAGATCAGAGGATTTCTATTGTGGGAACATCAAACACTAGGGGTTAACCGATCGGGATATAGAGGGATATCCATAATAGGGACAAAGAGGGATATCCAGGATAGTATCCATATAGAGGGATATCCATAATAGGCACAATAGGCGAAATAGGGGGAAACGATTTTTATTATTATGAGTATTAATGGATTTAGGGGGATATACATAACCAGGATAATGTATATGAAACATTCCCTTATAGGATCTTATAGGCATCACCCCAAACCATATACCATTTTCTCCTAGGCACATTTCCACACTTCACCGATTTGACCGATCGATCTCCAAGGGGCTGCCATACCGTTCGCTTCGTCCTCAGGCCGAAAGTGAAAACCATCGGTTGTGGGACCTAGCTATGGGGAAACAAAGGCCGCTGTGGTGACTAACCAACAAAAATTAAAGTAAAGGTATTTCCTGGTGGCTTTTTGATTCCAATGGGATGCAACACTATGTGCAATCGATAAGCCCTTTTGGGATTTTCTGACCCTGTGGATTACAAGTGAAAAAATGTATGTTCATAATGGGGTACCTTCCATATGTTTCAACCAAGCATCACAGACCTGGAAACAAATACCCAAAACGAACACACAGTTGCGATCATGGCAAATGCATGGTCTTTGAGCATCATGGCCATGAGCATCGCCATGCAGAACCTCGTTTGGTGCAAATGATTTTTTTTGAAACAAATCCCAGGGTCAAACAATGGGAACTCTTTATATCTGTGATTTGTATGATCCTTATTTCTTACTGGTGGAACTTGACAGATGAACCATGGTTTGCATTGGTGGGTTGAAACTTTACTATCCACAAATCCACACAGAATTGGGGAGATTGCTAAGTCATAAAGCCCGTTCATAAGGTTGCCAGGCCAAGTAGCCCTGGCACTGAGAGAATATCCATCATGGGTGTCAACTTGATTTCAAACGGGGCACAACGGTAGCCATTTCCTGCCCATGCAGAAAACCTATATTTGTTTAGCTGGAAAGTGACTGCCTGTTCCCCTGCAAAGTATTCGCATGCATCCAAGTTCATGTCGATGGGTCCAAGGTTCAAGAACATAAGGGTGCAAAGCTGCATCACTATGGTCGGGGCCCCTATGCCAGCCAATCCTCGGAGCATCACATGCAACTGCAGGGCAGGAGAAGGAACCATACCAGGTGGGATTATGGGGGAACTGTTTTTTCAAAACCAATGGTTTCTTTCCCATCAACATGAACTATCATACCCCCACCTGTTCTGTGGCCTTGGCACATCGGTTCTTGAATACATTCATGGAGCGACAGAGGGCCATCCCTTCCTTCGCTGCATCCTTTTTGGACGCCTGAACCCTTTTCACACCCTTGTCTCTTTTCTTCATGTTTTTCAGGTGGGATGCCTTTGACTTGCGGGTGGCCTTTACCACATGCAAAGCCATAACACCAAAGCTAAACAAAGACGCTAAGGGCCGCCCAAACAAGTGATTTGATCCCAGAAAAGCTTCAGAGGATTTACTTTCATCGACCCGCAGATGAAACTACTACAGTCAATCTACTCCCAGTGACACATACCATCACAAGCTTTCATGTGGGGACAATCATCACAGAGGCATTACCACTCCCATTTTTTGCTCAAGCGCAATCCCCAAGTGCTATGACCACGGGTTTGAAAAACCATGGTGCCCCACATCTACGGTTCTTGGTTTGCACTGTTGCCACTTGCAACAGTGGTCATTGAATTTGCAATTAGGCAATCAGAATTTAATAATCAACATTGATCCAATGGACCTTTGACGCACAGAAGCTACAAAAGCTACAAGAGCAGGCAGGTCAGCTAGCAACCTGGGCTTTGCCAACCGCACAGCTTCTTCGTTTCTTCCCAAGCACTACTGATGTTGTTGTTCCAAGGTCGCTGCTTGACTTCTGGGATGGGGATAGGAGATCCTTAGTGAGGATAGTTTGACAAACCAAAAACATTTGGAATAGACATGAATAGACAAACCATATCTAGAATTAAAAACCTTTTGGATCCAAAATAGACATTCCACACAATAACAATTTCGGTTTGCTTATTTCCCCAAGCCTCCGTTCTTGTCAAAGCGAGCAATTTTGTTGACACGGAAGGCCTTTGCTTTCAAAAGAACCTCCACCTTTGCACCAGTCGCTTCGTTATGGATCGTGTAGGAAAGCCTACCCCGCTTGGTACCAACAGGATGGCATTCTTCAGGCATTCCTACACAGGGGATGGTAGATATTTGACAAATATGTTCAACATTGTTTGATTTGAAAGGAATGTGACATATTAATGTATGAAACAGATTTCACACCCCTGACCCTCTGGGACGGGAAGCATGTCAGCTGGTGCTGAAGGTTCACCCTTGGGCTTCTTTGCACAAGGCTCTCCACCTGCAGCCTCAGCCTCAGCCTTCTCCACGGCTCGTTTGAGCGCGATCTTCTGGGGCTTTTTCGTGGCACCCTTGGAAGGGACAATTATATCATTGATGCAGGGGAAACCAGAGTCAAATTATATATCCCACAGCTATTGGAACTAGCAATTGTAGATAGACTTTCGTTGTTGAAGTTTTTGCCGCTTCGGAACAGATAAACGAAACCCTTTTAAGGGGTAGAAATGAAACGATTTCGACACTAGTTAAACACCAGCTACAGCCGAAGAACAACAAGTTGGAGCTGTTTGTGAGGGTCTGGAACTTTGTGTTCTACTGAAACCCCATCTTCACCAACAACTGCTTTGGGTTCACTTGGTGGTTCACTTGGTGGTTCACTCGGTGGCTCCAAGGGATTGGACATCATTGGCCGAGTCAATGCTGGTCCCTTAGTACGACGGCGAAGGGAACGACCTGGCTGTGGCATAGTCCCATGTGCTGGAACATCAGGGGCGCTTTCACCACGGGCCTCTTGAGTAGGACCTGGGCCACAGTGCTGGCCATTTAATGGGAACTTTGGTTGTATATAAAGAGCAAAGACCCTTGAAGAAAAACATATTTGCTTTGGATCAAAATGGCTGATCTCCTCAACTTGAAGTGGTTTGGGATCAACTTCTTGACTCGCATGAATGGTCGGGGCTACAATCACACTTTCATTGCTGCCATCTTCGGGGCCTGGTTCTGGTAAAGGTGCTTCGGCAGGGGCCACTTGACCGAAAGCTTGCTCTAAGCTTCCAGGTTTCAAATGGCCAACTTCCACAAGGTCCTAGGAAATTCATGTGATGTGAAGGCAGACTCGAAGTGAATTCAAAGTTTGTAGTTGGTTTTAGTCACCTGGTATACTATGGGGATATCTCAAATACTCATATATGTAAATTCACCTGGAACACTTTGAGCCATAGGTTCACTCCCAAACCCAGCCTCGATGCAGCGGCCCATATGTTCTTGACTACACGCAGTTGTTGGTTCCAACCTAAGATTTCGTGGGCAATCATGATTCCTAATTGCGTCATGACAATGGAACTGCATGTCTTTGGTTTATGCGCATTGCTTTTCACAACCCCTTTTCCAAGAAAACATCACTCAAAATCACCATGGGTATCAGGTCATACCTTCCACCATCCGATTCTTTTGATTAGTCTCCAAGCCACCCCAGCAGCATCAAGGTCTGGGCGACAATATCGGTATCGTCAACTCCAGTGGCAGTGGCCGCAATCCTCAGAATGGAGATTGGATTGGGACAGATTGGAAGACTGGGACAGCAATTCCATCATTGATGATCTGACTAATAACCCATATACTATTACTTCCATGACCTGACTCAACTCCTCAAATCAACATATCAACCATGTAAAAAAAGGATAATAAATTACTTGACTAGGTTCTCATGAACAGGTGTGACAGGGGCAGTGTCAACCCCCATAACAAGAGTCGGTGCTGACGTGCTCGTGGTTGATGCCGGGGAAGCACAAGCCGAATCTGAACTTCGGGATACCTTACCTTTCCTTTCTGGACGACCCTTGGATAAGGCAAGTTCTTTCAAGTAGGTGACAGTTGGGGACCTACCTTTTGAACTTCTCCCACTTGATGACCGGGCATAGGACAAAAGCATTTTGAGGTAGGTGCCTTCCTTCAGAGCTTTGTCCCTCCTAGCTTTCTCATCCATTGGGTTAACCTTCTGAGGGCCAAAAAGACAGTTTCCCATCATGATGTTCAAAATCAAACAGGCATCGCCCAGCAAGTATGCACTGGGCTCTTTAGAGCCCGGATAGGCACTGAGAAGCCCCTCAACAACTTTGCTGGTGTGAAAATCGTTCAAATCATCCAGGGACACCTTTGAGCTGCATTTGAGTTGAACAACTTTCCCATCACCAGGCAACTTCGTAGGGTCGATCGTGCGGTGCGGGCTACATGCGATGTCCTGGGCAACAGTAGAACTAGACCACCATGTCTTCCACGAAGCCAAGGGCTTGATAGGAATGCAGGCCTCCAACGCCATGAACCCAAATCCGACAGCCACCCTTTTCCACCTTTCAAGCCAAATGCTTTGATGGGCTGAGGTTGGACAACCAAATGGCCAGAACTGCACCGCTGGGATGCCTGAAAGGTTCCTAATTCCAAGATTTGGATCAGGGGTTTTCCCTCATGAAAGAAATCAATGTTCTACAGCTGCGTGACCTATTTTTGAGAATTATGAGCTGTGTGCCATGAAAAACAGGGTGTTGTTCCACAGATAATTCTGTTTTCAAAATATATGTTTGAGAGTTACCGAAAATGGGGGATATCACATGTGCAAAGGTCGAGACAGTGACTTGTAATCTTGGTACCTTTGGTAGACTCACCTCACAAGAACATTTTCAGAAATCGAAATTTGAATAATGGGAAATTCCACAAGTGATATGGTATGATAGTTCAAAACCAAAACGGTATCTTCATTTTACCAACCAATACAACAGCCCGTTTGGAATTTTGCATGCCTCCTTCACGTAGAGGTTGATGTCTAGAGGCACCACTACCTGCAGTCAAGCGACATATTCTTTATATATTTGGTTGGGATGTGGAAAATGTAGCGACGCTGTTTCTCAACCCTGGTCATTCCAAGTACTTTTTGTCCATCTGTATCCAACCAAAAAACATTCAACACAATTTCAAACCTAGAAATTCAGATCTTGGAACTTGGAGCAAGTCCCATCAGAGGATGCGCCTCATGGACATAGCAGGATCGAACCGCTGCAGCCTGCAGATGCTATCCGGTGGGATCCATATGGGATCGCCCTTGGGGATAAGTAAAAAAATGAATGTTAGCTGGTTTTACCACTGGTGGAATATGCAAGTATTTCAAACTATATCAACGAACATGTCTACCAAATAAGGCAAATCAAAAACATGTATGAAGTTTTTTTCTCGATTTTCTTGCAGTGCCTTACATCATTATTCCATGTGAGAAATTGTTGTTGTTGTTGTTGTTGTTGTTGTTGTTGTTGTTGTTGTTGTTGTTGTTTGATCCTACCATGCTTGTACCAGGTAGCAATTACTTCCAAATCTTTGTTTGATTTTAGCACGTCCTCTGTCNTGTTGTTGTTGTTGTTGTTGTTGTTGTTTGATCCTACCATGCTTGTACCAGGTAGCAATTACTTCCAAATCTTTGTTTGATTTTAGCACGTCCTCTGTCCCGCATGAGCATGCCTTGTAGGGCATATGGAATCAACTGCCGCAGTGGCAAAATGCCACAATTCACCTGCGATCGATTCCGTTGGCTTGGGATTGCATGGGAGGCTTCTAGATGGCCAGCTACATTAAAATGTGATTCCCAATAAATGAGTATTGGACACGCAGATGAACCACTAAGACAAAACTGAGTATTGCCAAATGAGCCTCCCAGTCGTGAGAGCCAGTGCACCCATGGCACGCGCCGCCATTCCGATCAAGCATTTGTTCAGTTTCATGGAAAGATTTCTACTGTAATTGTGTGTTTCCTTACATATGTGTATTCTGTTCATCTGTGGTTATCTCTCATCTATTTCAGTATTGTCATGCAGTACCTGTCTACCTAATCTACCATCCACCCTTCCATTCTTTTGATCGACCTGTTTGTCTCGTGTTTACCAACCCTTTGATGCAAACACGGGTTCACATGCAAATGATATGTTTTCTTTGGTGGTTTGCGATATGTTCGGGACATGGTTGTTTGACGACATTTGAACAAGTTGTGCCATTGATAGCTACCCTGAAATTCACAAATGCGCGAGGCCAACCCAAGTGAGTCCCTCTACAGGTATGGCTCCTTAAGAACCATAAATGGGGTCATAAATCATATAGCCAAAGTCTAAAATCATTAACAAGTTAAAAAGAATTGAGGGCCCTGACTGTGGCAACCACTGGCACCAGAGTTTCTTGTTTTGGTGGATTTCAAAATAATCCATACCATAGATTCAAACATGGGGTACCATGCATCGCCGCCCACAAAAATGATCATATGGGGCACCTTTATATTTATATATATGTCTTTATAACCAAGCGGGTTCACCATCTTTAGTGTCCCAAACAATCAAAAATAGGGTATCCATAGCCACCCACAAATTTGGTCGCTTTTGTGGGTTTCACCATCCACTGCTTTTCCAAACGGAATTAAACATGGGGGCATCCATTTCCACCCACAAAATTGGTTGAATTGTTGGATGTCTCTAAATTTCCCCACAATTAAACGCAAGACTCCTGCAGTATCCACCCAAACAATTATTGGTTATTTGGTGAGTTTCATATTCCGTCCATATATAAACCAACCCCAACAACCAAACATATGGGGCACCCACTATTTTTTTGNCCACCCAAACAATTATTGGTTATTTGGTGAGTTTCATATTCCGTCCATATATAAACCAACCCCAACAACCAAACATATGGGGCACCCACTATTTTTTTGGTCAGTAGGGCACAAAAACACCAATTAGTTTCGAAGATGTTCATATATACCTACCTAAATAAATATATATATATATATATATATACCCGTTTAGTTTTATATATATGTGTGTTTTTCTATATATATATATGTGTGTGTGTATCCAAATACATATATTATTTACATATGCTATATATTACCTATATATATAAATATGTGTAGAAACTGAGGGCAACAACATGGCCAACACTTTGACATTTCCTTACCATGAGGAAATGAGCAGTGCATAAAGCACANTACCTATATATATAAATATGTGTAGAAACTGAGGGCAACAACATGGCCAACACTTTGACATTTCCTTACCATGAGGAAATGAGCAGTGCATAAAGCACAACCACTGCAGTTTTTGCCCATGGTAAACACACATGCGCAATGCAGGAACCAACTCTGAGACTCAACCCTCAAGTGCATGGTTGGCTGCACCGCCATCCACCATGCAAAGTTCTTGGCTTGTGTGATTGGTCATGGTCACAACGGCTTCAACTTGCAACCATGCAGGTTGCTGTCGAGTTTTTAATGTAATAGAACAAGTTTTTANAAAGTTCTTGGCTTGTGTGATTGGTCATGGTCACAACGGCTTCAACTTGCAACCATGCAGGTTGCTGTCGAGTTTTTAATGTAATAGAACAAGTTTTTAGATACACACGAGTTTTTGCAGAACTTGCACTAATAGCTTCTGGGTCACAAGTAACTAAAGACTCGGAGCCTCCTGGATTGCCATCTCTGAACTGTTGCATCGGCACTTTGACTTCATATGACATTGACATGCAACTGACATGCAACTGACATGACAATGACACATGCCGGTCACAGTGTTTGGTCATTGTCCTCATTTGTCATTGACGTCGTCGTTGATGTCGTCGTCGTGCATTTGTTTATTCCCTATAAGTCTCGAAACTTAGTAAATTTACATTGGCAAGAATTTACGTAAATATTTACTTTTACTGTAAAAAAATTAGGTTAAAATTTAGGTAAAAATTTACCTATTTTTTTACCTCAATTTTTACTCATATGAGTAATTTTTTTGGAAGGTTTTTTCGATGTTTTTCGAAGTGTTTTTGTTTAAAAAAAGTATAACTTCATCACAGCAAATGTATGATTTTTTGTTTGAAAATCAGCATGCTGCTTGTTCAGGTGGTGCTGTGTTTCTGTCAAACCACCAAGAATATATTGTTTTTTGGGATCGGGACAACCTGACAACAACAGTGAATAAGACCTAGAGGGTCAATAGGACAACAGCATAGCAACAGAACAAGAACCTTTGTGTTTTGACTTACTGTGTGTGCTCACAATGTAAAAAGTTACACATGTCCGATGAAAAGAGCAGCAAATGCTTGGAGGAACAAACAAAGGCAGCCACAACTTGAGTTACTTGAGCAAATGAGCTATTATGTTTTACTAAATCATTACTCATGGGATTGTCTTACATGTGGAGCTGGTGCATTGATGCATGCTGCATACTGTTTCCTTGTTTAAAATCTTTGAAGTGTTACCTTAGTGAACTGTGCTGTGTTTCTTTACCTGTGAACATAGAGAGTTTTTACTTGTGATGATTCATTACCTGTGTGAAGTGTGCCACTTGAGTGAGCTTTGTTNCTGTGCTGTGTTTCTTTACCTGTGAACATAGAGAGTTTTTACTTGTGATGATTCATTACCTGTGTGAAGTGTGCCACTTGAGTGAGCTTTGTTTTTTTTACCGGTGGACATTCCAAACAGGCATTCAAGGTGAAAGGTGTCTGGTGAAAGGTGAAAGGTGGATGATGTTGCTTTACATCTGCATTTAGAATCAATTTCACTTGAATGGAGGTTTCAAAATTCATGGTAGTTTCCAACCACTGTTTCTCAATCTGGGATTTTTTGGAGAAAGTTCCAGTGTGCGGAACAAATCGGTTTTTCGAGCATTGACAACTTGGCCATTGCAGAGACTTCACAAGGGAGTTTATGGACCCCATCCTGGCACCCTTAATTCAAAACTTTCACATATATAAACATGGGAATGCCTCAAAATAGCGATGCTCGAAAATGTTATTTTAAACTATAAAAAGAATAGGTTTCGAGCATCCCTATTTTGAGACATCCCCATACATATACATATAATATATATATATATATATATTCATGCAAGCATTCAATATATATATTTAATTCCAAGTATATCTCAACTAAACATATGTAAGTTGACAAACTGCTGTGGCATATGTAAGTTGACAAACTGCTGTGGAATGATAGTGGGAGAGGCAAGCATGGGAGAGGTTCCAAACCTAGGTTGGGTCAAACATGTTGCATGTTTTTTGTGGTTTATGACATTTTGAGGAAACTTTATGGGGAAAAATGGTAAGAATTTTCCAAAAATATTGATGCAGTTTATATGCACTTTACATGCACTTTTTATGCAGTTTTAAAAAAGTACATGTAGTTTTGGGAAAAGTACATGTAGTTTTCCCAAAACTACATGTACTTTTTAAAACTGCATAAAAAGTGCATATCAAGTGCATATAAACTGCATGAAAACTGTAACAATATTTTTGCTTATTTATTCACATTTCCCTTGAAAATTTATTGGCATTAACTACAAAATGCCAGTGACACAAGTAGGTACTTTTCACATATAGGGGTTCACCAGGACCTGAGCTGAGGTAACCAAACACATTCATTTTCCAATATGTTTGNGCCAGTGACACAAGTAGGTACTTTTCACATATAGGGGTTCACCAGGACCTGAGCTGAGGTAACCAAACACATTCATTTTCCAATATGTTTGCTCCTACACAGCAATATCAGCATGGAGTAGGAATGATGACAAACAAATACCACATGTAAATTTACTTCATCATTTTTTTTATCTAGGGTCTAGGGACAAAAAAACAAATCCACGGAGAGATCAACCTCTTGTAATATATTATATTTGATATATTTAATCAATACTTATGCAATGAATATGGATCTGTAGTATAGGACAAGTGTGCTGGAAATGAATGTACTATCTTGTATTCAGATTAAGCTTGGTACACCACTGAGACTTTCGCAGGCAAGCCACAAGTAAGACAGAAGTAAGACCACACCCCACATGATAGATCCTCTAATGAAACCTAGGTAATCCTGGTATAGTTAAAGAAACATTATANAAACATTATATACAAGTGCTCTTCAGGTATCATAGACTGGTCCCCAGAAATTCTGAAGGGAAATGCAAGTAGGTCTCAAGTAAGATCTCACATGTAATATTGGAAAAGAAATCACATGAATTGGAAAACCAGATCACATGTAACATTTTGCATTGAATTCAAAGGAAATAGAAAACCAAGACACATCTAGTACTTTGCAAGGAAATCACATGCTAATCACAAGTAAGAGCATGTATGAAGACTATCACAAGTACAAAGTTGTTGCTTGAAAAAGGAAATTGAAGATTGACTTGAACCAAAAGATGCATTTGTGTTTGTACTATCTTCTTTGTATAAACATGGAAAACAACAGTTGCAGTTCCTGCTCTCTATCTCTTTCAAGGATTAAAACTTTCTATCAACAGAAAGAAACCTTAATTTTAATGGATACATGCTTTCAGCCTCAAATAAATTGTTTTTTTGGTTTGCGCAAAACAAATGATAATAAATGGAATCAATGTTTATGATTTAATCCATACCTTTTCAGATGTTGTCCAGATGTTCCTGGTTTTCTCCCTTAGCTAAAGTTGCTTTCTGTTTATGCAAAACAAATGATAATAAATGAAACAACTGTTTAGGTGTTTATTCATACCTTTTCAGGTATTGTCCAGATGCTCCTGGNAAATGAAACAACTGTTTAGGTGTTTATTCATACCTTTTCAGGTATTGTCCAGATGCTCCTGGACCCAGCTTTCTTGCTTGCTCCCACTTTGCACTTTTGCAGGTGTGCACTTATATAGGATTTGGATCAATTACTGCTCAAAAATGTGTAAGAAATATTGAAACAAAAATAAAGACGGCAAGTAGAACATAACAAAAAAACCTCAAAAATATTCATAAATTTAAAAGATGTTGAATTTTAAGTTCCAGAGTAAAAATTTAGGTTCCGAGCCAATTTACGTAAATATTTACGTAAATTTTTCTGTTTACGTAAATCTAGCCAAAATGTAAATTTACTAAGTTTTGAGACTTAGGGTTTTTTCAATTTTTGCAACTTGGATGATCTCTACAGGCACGCTCCCTGTCTGGCAGCTCAGTGGAACGTGGAGTCACTTGCCGGAAAATATTGTGCCATTGACTGATGATGTGTTGTCATCAGTGTGGCAATTGGTCATTGACTTGGAGAGCCACTTGCAGCCTGCCAGGTCTTCACACTGCCTCAGATGGAGACCTTTGTGATTGTGCCGGGGGAGAGTGGCAGGATGAGCACGATCATAGNAAGAGTGCTCGAAAAGCTCCCTGCAGAATGTGCCATTGGTGCCCACCAGTGACAAGCACAAGATGCTGGGTACCGCCCGAGTCAAGGACGAATCTCGGGTGACCCACAGTGCACGAGGCCGGGCACATGTAGTTAGTCACTGACTTGACTTGACTTGACTTGTCACGGCTGAGTTTGACTGGCCGTCTGTCATTGTCAGTTCTGTTNCATGTAGTTAGTCACTGACTTGACTTGACTTGACTTGTCACGGCTGAGTTTGACTGGCCGTCTGTCATTGTCAGTTCTGTTTTGTTTCTCACTGCAGGCATGGACGTGCCGGGGATGGAGCCCATGGACTACAGCGTCATGGACTTGAAGCCGTTTGAGGAGTTGATTCACAGGTTTCGGCCAAAAGCGGTGGTGTTGCTGACGGCCTCTTGCCCGTCAGTGATGAAGCCCCTTTTGGAACTTCAGATCCCGTGCATCGCCATCTGTGCCATGGCTGTTACAAACTGTGTCACTGACTGACTGACAGATTAGAATAGTCAACTTTCAACTGATGATTCATGATTCCAATTTNTCATGTATTGGCCTTTCACCATGCTCCTTCACATCCTAGGCTACTCTGCGGAGCATGCCACCTTCTTCAAGGACAACACGCAGAGGCTGCTGTTCGAGCTCATGAGCAGCGCGAAGTCGCGCCACTACAAGGCGGACCTTGCCAAGGCCATCAAAGATCTTCGAGGAGATG
>BGPT01003518.1:30053-42351 GCA_003297045.1 Symbiodinium sp. clade C Y103 | reverse complement strand
AAAGAACTCGACCTGATTCTGCTCTGTTTCCATCAGAAACCACGCCGGCAGAGCTGTCAATGCATCTCCTTGTGTGAAGATCCCCAATGTTTTGATGATGTCATTCATACCAAGGTGATGCTTCCGAACATGAAAGGTTTGTTGATTTAGATTCACCCCATGAACATTACTTCGTTATATTCCCCTAATCAACCATAGAATTCACCAAGGTACGAGTGCGTCAACTTAGCTATCGAGTTTCCCAGGGCCCTGACCTTGTATGCTCTTTAAAGGGTTAAACCATCCTAGTTTACGCTTTGAATCCATGGATGGTTTTATGAGTTTCACATCCCCAAATATCACGACCATTGTGATCACATCGCATGTCTTAAGGTGAAGCGGCGCCATCCTGGAGGCAGACGCAGTTCCTGAAGTGATTCTTCAAGTGGTCAGGACCCAAGGCACCAATGGAATGAGGCTATATGAGGCTGGGTTTTACCTGAACATGTTGGAAAAATGGGATTTTAAACACATGTTCGCCCCAATAGAGTCTATTATAGTTGCCATTTCACTTGGGGTAAGTGTCCCATTGAAAAAATGGAACCATTGAATCCTGTACTGAGGCCTTGCGGTACTTCCTGACTCAGCGGGAAGATTGAGAGAGGCAAAAAAGATCAAAGTCGAGTTTCCCAACCACATGAATGGATATCAATTATATAGCTAACCACCATCATTTCTGTTGAAGGTAAACTCCCAATAGTGGTTGGTTGGTCAAATGGTAGTTGTCTATTAATCCCATCGCCCGTTCAAGCCTTAAAGACCCCCAAACGAAACTATGGTTGATGTAGGAGACTAATCCACATATTTGGGGCCATAGAATAGGGGATTTCAATACTGGTTGGGTGGTCAATGTCAACATGGATTATTTCGCCACGTAAACTTAAATCAACTATCATAACTATTACCCACTGTTTTTGTTGGTTATATAAGTTATACTCCAACAAAAACACTGTAGGGAACCATCTTTAGCTACATCCATCATTCACTATCCATAAACATCCTTCACCATTGGTTGGTTAAATCGACTCCATTAACCCCATTAGTCATATACCCCACACCTATAGACCAAGTTACCAAGGTTGGTTGATATCCCCATTGTTGAAGGTAAGCTCCCAATAGTGGTTGGTTGTTTATGAACCCCAATTGATTATCCATATGAACACCGCAAACATCCATAGGGCCAAGCTATCATGGTTGAAACCTTGAGTGGTTTATAAATTCCATTAAGGAAATTTGGTTGTATAGTACAATCGTATACAATCGTATTCCCTGATAAACCATAGAATTCTTCAAGTTGTAAAGCCAAGTTGCCATGCTTGCTTGGTTCATATCAACATCAACATCACGCTGAAGCCAATCTTGTTCTCGGATCTCGCCGGGCAACGCTGGCGCCATGGCGAGTGCGTCGGCGGGCACCTACAGGCGAGAAGAAAACATGCCGGAAGCCCCTTGGAAAGTGGGGATTTCACCATGAAAAATGGGAATTAACCATGAAAAACATGGATTTAAGGGATTCCTCCGTGAAGAACAGTAATTCAACAATGAAAACCTTGAGATTCAACCATGAAAAGTGTGGATTTCACCATGAAAACCATGGAAAAATCCCAAGACGCAGGGCCCTGATGTGCGAGAAGATCTCGGCGTCCGCCGCAGAGGGCATTGAGGTATCTAGCTGGGAGAAATGTGGTGGATGCTGGATATCTACGAATATCTATAAAACCAGTGACGGTTTTAAGATTTTCATGGAGTACAAAACAAAGCCCCGAGTGATAGCTAATTGCTTCATAACTACTACATGCTAATATATACCAATTGTATACTAATATGTAATGTTTGTTTTAACATGTGGGATACCACCAAACAGGTCCAGAAGGGAGACATGTACTAGAATGGGAATATAGTTCAAAACCCTCAAAAAAGAAGGCAACCCTATCCAATGAAGGCAAAGCTCACAACTCGATTGTTTTTGATAGATCACATTTGAGCACAGCTAAAAGCCCCTGTCGGTTGATGATAAGATCGGGGGTTACTGACTTTCTCTTTATATGTTAATATTAATGTTTGTATGACAGCTTGAAACCACACTCCACATCTAATTTGTATTAGTTTGTATGTATCTAGAGTTGTACCATATATACCATATTATATATATATATAGACACAAATACCTATTGCAGTAGCCAGTCACACCAGTTCTGTCTTCTGCCACCACCGCCCAGGCTGCAGTGATCCGTGAACTTCCACGTCAAGCGCAGCTGAAGGAAGAGGAGGTTCCGGCAATCGGAAGATGGTTACCCTTTGGGAAATTCTAGACATAGCAATGGTGGTTGCCCTCCGGACTCCAGTAATCAAACGTGGCAATTGGAAATCCCCTATAAATGGAGGTTTTAATCAGAAATCACCAGAGGGTAGGAGTTTCATCATTGGAATATTCGGATCAAGATCTTGAAATGGTTTGGCAAATGAAGCGAGCTTTGAAAGACCTGACCATGAATGGTGGTTGGGAAGAGGAAGTAAAACCAGGTTAGGAATGAAGTTTAAGAACTTATGGTGAGTAGTAAAATTCCATGACAGGCTTACTATATATATAACTGGATACTATAAATGATTACTATATCACGGACTGGATATTCGATCCCTGTCAGAGTCAATTGTGCTCTGTCCAAAAATGGGAGATAACATCACTCAACATGACCACAGCGGGTGCAACACCCTCACAAACCAAGCCATTTCATATCATTTCATTGTACCCTCTGGTTATTTAACATAGCCATGGAAAACCACCATATTTAATAGGATATAGGTAAATCACCATAAATCATCTATAGATGAATCATGATACCCTCTGGTAAACTAACACTTTGCTATGGAAAATCACCATTTTTCATGAGAAAATCCACGAACTAAATCACCATTTTCAATAGCTATGTTAGTCATTACCAGATGGTAAACCCAGCAGGGATTTTCAGACAGATGCCACGGAGCCAGGTGCGCATTTCTGCACGAGCAGCGTCCTTGAATTTTCCTGAGCTGCTCATGCTGCAGAACAAGTGACCCCTTGCAGAACTTGGTCACTGGATGGTGAATGGAGTGGGGGGAACTCTTCCAAAACGGCCAAACGAAATGGGGTGGTGAATGTTGATGAAATTTGCACAGAGTTATCCAGTTTTGGTTGAGAATGCCCATTTTGGGTTGGTTGTAGGATCCAATGTGGTGCTCAACATCTCAATATTGGTTGCTATCCCTTCTCTTCCGGGTTACAGTAATTTCAATGTTTGAGTTGATTTCAGTCCAATATGTCCAATTTTTAACTGGTTCCATCCCTCATCAGTGATGCTTACCCTCGACCGCACAACTCATGGCAGGGTCGTACCGTACCAATGTTGGTCCGAGAATGAAATCTCTGTCCATCGTCCTCAATATCCCCAATTTTCATGGTTAAGTCACTCAAATCCTGAATTGTGATGCCTCGCCATGTGAAGTAATGTGGGTAAAACAATAATAAACCACCCATTTGGGAATGATTTATACCACCTATTTATGGTGATGTTGGGGATGGTTTATTATTGTTTTACCCACATTATCGTAGATATTTGTTAGTGGGAGGGTAAAAGCCTTCTCCATTCTCAATTTCTAATTGGATCCAGGTACCAGTACAAGCCCAAGCTGCCCTTTGTGCTATGCACGGAAGGCTTGGCTGTTCCATTTCAGGAGTTCCAAGAGCTACGCAGGGTTGATGGGTGTTCTATGCTACAGTTGGGGGGTTCACAGTTAACTCATCTTTAGGGGTAATACTGGAACATGTAATAATGGGATGACGATGGGATGATATCAGTAAGCAACATCTAGAGGGTTGCTGCAACCTACGGTAAATGATAGCCACAAGAGGGGGAACTCGATGAGTTAACCCCGTGGCACCCCGGTTGCATTTGGGGTGTGAGCAACAGGGACTAGATCTGGATCTAGCAGCAACAAATAAAGGAATAAACCAACCATTTTTGGGGATAACAAAGGGGTATAGTGATATGGGGGGTTGCATAGATGGGGATACCTCAAAATGGATGAAAATGGATGAATTAGGGGTACCCCCCAATTCTAGGACACCTCCATACAATTGGATATAGAACTCTGGGTTGGCCCAAAAAGAGATGGGACTCCAGTTGATTACCAAATTCAATAGATACCCTCTGGTTATTTTACATAGCCATGGAAAATGGCCCACTGACGAGCCTTGAAACAGGTGCTGGTGTGGTGACGGAAGTGGGATCAAAGGCCTGATGTGACACCCGGAATGTGGTGCCTGTGGTGCGAGGCGGAGGCTGTTTGGATGTAAGAAAGAAATGGACATGCCCTCTGGCAATCTAACGTGGCAATGGACAATCCTCTATAAATGGGGGATTTTCCATTGACACGTTTGATTGCCGGAGGGTAATACCACGTTTATGGCCGTTTGAATGGGGTAAATGATGACCAACTATGGATTTTTTGTTGGTAGCCTAGTTTCGAAATATCTTGAGGCCTGCTACTAGAAGGCAAGATCCACGGAGAATTTGGTTCAGTCACCTCATTTTCTGGCTGACTGTTGGAGCGATTTGGGTTGCATTATGTTTCAGCTTGGACGTAGAAAAGTAACACAGTCCTGATTTGAGTATGTGAAGGCTGCTGAGGTTTGCTCAGTTCAAGTATGTTCAAGTCAAGAGTTTTTGGGGTTGATGTGTTGATTTCCTCGGTTGAAACCGGCACCCGGGGGTTTCAGACTTTGAGACTTCTGGTCTCTTCTGTTTTGCTGCTACATGGTGGCCCTGCACCATTCAACATTCATATCCATTAGCCTCTGTTGAACCAACATTTTGCTATGGAAAATCACCATTTAGAATAGCTAAATCAACCAATTTTTATGGATATATATAGATATCATACAATGTGGGGCCCCCTAGTTATAAGTTGGTTTATAAATCCCATTAACTGTAGTTATATCCACTATAAACCATAATATACCACAGTTATTGCAATTATAAACCAACTTAGCTATCTTGGGGGCCCCACATTGTATATGGTCATGTTCAATGGCTCTATGGTGAGTTTTACCAGATGGGTATGGTTTCTCCATCGGATCATCCGATCTACCGCGAGGTCACGAAATTTCGTCCTGGCGATCGCGTCTTCTATGCCTGGAGACGTGGCCAATGGGATGGGTCCAAAGCCATGGATTTTTCTGGATTGGTCACAATTGTTGGTTGTTGTTTAGATGTAGATGTTTAGAACATTTTAGAACCAATCTGGATTTGTCTGTTCACAATTGTTGGTTGATGTTGTTCGTTTGTAGATTCATTTAGAACCAGCAAATGTGGAAGATGAATGACGATGAGAGCGTTTGATCTCTATATATACGCAAATGGAATCCAGCCAAGAGCGTGCGAGCTTCCGATCGTAATATTGAGATGCGATCAACTGCAAATTAGTTTAGCATGCATGTGATCAAAACATGTAGGGTGGGTTGACACGCATCCGGATACTATCGGGACGTACAGGGTTCAAGTTCTAATTGTTTGGTTGGACCCTACACCATTTTTCAGGACAGGAAAATGAACGGGTCGCCATGCCACTTTTATCTGACAAAACTACCATGTTGGTGAGTTATCTGTAAGAATCCTCTCCTGAAAGATTTGTTGGAAACCTTGACTCTGTTTCACCCAAATGATCATCTGACTGGCCTGTTTCAGGAAGTGGTATACAAAACAACTCATGATTTAAAAAATTGCGCAGCTTTATACTATAAGCAACTCAGCAACTTATTTTTTCTGATACTTAACCAAAATACTCTTTATTATACCACCAAAATAACTGTGATTTAAAACTAATTCTGCTTCTTTGGGTATGGTACGTTTGCATTCTGGGTGCGGTATACTAAACTGAGACACTCATGAATACATCAACGCACTGATTCAATGTTTGTGGGCACCGCATCCCGTGCATGGTCACCTATGTCACCCGGTCCTAAGGCCACTTTGGCTGGCTGTGCTCGAGAGGAAACGGTGTTGCCGGAACAGGTGCCCCGAACAAAGACAGAGAGAGAGAGAGAGGGAGCTGCAAAGATTGGAAGAGAGATTTATGAGGATTGACAAAATCATGTTCTATTGTTTTAGCCATATTTTGGATGAGGATGGGTTGAATTCCACCAAACTTGCAGCACTTTTCAGGTTGGTAAGTTTTATATTTCCAGATGAGATGGAGGTTTCTTAGCTTTGGGGATCCCCAAGCGATATAGGCTTCAATACTAAAATGGAGGTTTCCTAAAATAGGGGTACCCCCAAATCATCCATTTTTATGGGATTTTCCATTATAAACCATCCATTTTGGGGACCCCCCATTTCAGGAAATCCCTAAAATGGTCTTACGACTTGGATGATTTGGGGGTACCCCCCATCACTTAGGAAACCTTCAGAGATTAGGATGATTCATTGTTCGGAGCAAGTCTTCCATGTACACACAACTTAGCGTCCGGGTGGAACAAGGCACATGTTTTTTTTATCCCCATGGAGAGTTCGACAAAGCCATATGTTTAGTTGACTGTTGCCTTCCCAAGGATCTCACCATCTATACCCTCCTATAAAATAACTATAGATGTGGAAAATCACCATTTTCTATAGGTAAATGATCGAATTAAATGGGCCATCGTTTCCACATCCCGCTTCTGCCAGATGGTCATCCCGCTTCCGGATGCCTTGTCTTTCAGCCAGGGAGCCGGTCTCTCAGTTTGGAAAAGTGTCCAGATTTGGATGGAAAGATGGGAAAGTCTGGCTACATGGTTTCAGAGTTTCAACTTCAAGTGGCCAAATAAAGTGGGAGAAATGATGAGAAAGCACTGGAAATTTGATGGGTTTTCATGTTTTGGGCTTCCCATCAATTCCCATCATTTTCAGACAAGCCCAATCCTATTGTTTGGAGAACAACATGGGAAAAGCCCCGGAAAAAGAGTGCATGGATGGAACAAGATTGTCAAGCCCTAAAGCGACCTGTGAGGTCGTTGACTATCAGTTTCTGCCATTGAAACTGGCCATAACTTGGATTTGCTTCAACGGCCCCAAGAAAACAAAAAAACATCCCTAAATCGATTCTCCATTTCTAGTGGATTTAGCCGTTGAGAGAATGACACATCACCGACTCAGTAAATCTAATCAATGGATTGGTTAATGGGAAAATTTACAGGAAACCATGGAATTTTCCCATCAAATATAGGGGTTTCCTGTAAATTTTCCCTTAAACCAATCCAGTGATCTAAGAGAACTTGGGATGTCCACCCTTTTTGGAGAAACCCATTTCAGCATCTGAATCATCCAGCTTCAGCCTCTGCCCCAGTGGAAAGTGGTTGGTCGTTCACCTCCATCGTTGAGTCAGCCTTGGTTGGTTAATTGGTCAACTATTTGTTGACAATGGAAAAATTCACTGACAAACCAAGAATATGTGTATTGCAATCAACTGACCTGACGCAATTTGGTTGTTGCTTGCATATTTCATTGGAAAATAGTCTGACTCATCAATCCATTGACAAATTTATGAAAAACATCAGCCATGAAGACTCCCATTTGCCCCATTAGCTGAGTTTGATCTTTCAAAATTTCAGGTTCCCATGTTAGACGTTGATTCGCTGATGCAGTCATTTTGATGTGTTTTTCATTGGGTTCCATCCACTAATGGATAATCCCAAACAAGGGGAACATGTGGACTACCCTCTGGTGAACTAACAGTTTGCTACTGAAAATTGCCATTGAAATAGTGGATTTTCCCATTAAAAATGGTGATTGTCCATAGCTATGTTAGTTTCCCAGAGGGTATATGGAGCGTTTTTTTTTTTTTTCGGACCATCTTCAGCAAATCCATGGCTTCAAAAAAACCCAGCGTTGAGGCGAGTTTCCACATGGGCTACACCACAGGCACCAAGAGCTGACGAGGGTGGAGGGTGGAGGATTTTTACGACTTGCAGGCAGGGTTAGGACTTTCCATCATTTCCATCCACGCTTTACTTCTGGTTCTAAATCATGACTTCTTCTCCACATGTTATGTATATTGATTGTCTAATAATGATCCACATACAATCTTCAAAACAATCCATTAAATAGTTTCATACAGGTGAACATTCTGAACATGATCCAAAATATAGAAAATACATCCATACACGGTGAGGCCAACCCCCAGTTATAATTTTGGCGTGATACACCCCATTGATATGTTGATTCTAGTTTTATATCCACCATAAACCATCGAATTCACCAAGCAAGAAGTGCATCAACTGAGCAAATTCCTGATCTGTGGGGCCTCACCCTGGTGGTTGAGAGTTTGCAGAGACCATTGGCCTGGGCACCTGCTCTAATAGATGCATATTTTCCCATCATTTCTCAGCTCAAATAAGGCCATTTCGGGAACCGATTTATTGGAGGTATCAGGCCCAACCTCCATTTTAAGGGATTGAAGTTCCCATTGATCATCCCTTTCTCCCATATTTTCTGAACATGTTCTCCATCTTTCCCCATTCCCCTATCTTTTCCCCAACGTTTCCCCACATGTTCCCCACATGTTCCCCATATTTTCTCCATCTCTTCCCCACATTTTCCCTATCTTTTCCCCACATTTTCCCCATATTTTCCCCACATTTTCCCTATCTTTTCCCCACATGTTCCCAATCTTTTCCCATCGTTTCCCCACATGTTCCCCATCGTTTCCCCATATTTGCCTTAGAACCACTAGAAATATCCAGGCATTCCATATCATATTAAGGAAACCCTCATATTTACCCATGGTTTCCCACATTTTCCCAGTTTTTTCCCATGGAAAATCTCCATCTTTTTAGGTTACCACGGCCTGGTGACCCGTGGCCATTTGAAGCCCGGCGAGTGGCTCCTGGTCACGGGCCCCGGGCGGCATGGGCTCCATGGCGGTGGAGATCGGCAAAGCCGTGGGAGCCAAAGCGCCTGGGTGGATCTCTGTAGAAGACTTGGGGGGATCCCCAAGTCACCATAGGTTTCAATACTAAATGGAGGGTACTCAATGGTTGTTTTTTTCTTTACTAGCAACACCAGGCAGTGCCTACCTGGCTTTATGTCGAGGATTCCTGTAAAACACAAGGGTTTTCCAACCGTTGATTCCCGTTTATTCTGTTCCGCCTGGAAATGTTCATGAACATGGATGATTTAGGGGTACCCCCATGACTTTGGAAACCAAATTACTGAATGGTAATGGTCATAGAGGCATACTAAACTTGAGTGGGATTTACCCTCTAAGATCTTGACTATTCAAGTGACTGGAAAAAAGACACTAGAACTATCCAGAACTTCTGGACGATGTGACTGTATGCTTTCCACCCTGCAAGATGCCGCCCCCCAGTTAAAAGTTGGTGTTTAACACCCATTGATCCCATTGAGTATATGATTTGATATGATTTGTGTATATGTACCATAAACATAGTCAACCTACTTTACTTAGTAAACCAAAATTAGCTAACTATGCCATATAACATTGAAATGTCTTATGCCCGTCTCATCCTTCAATGGTCAGGTGCTGTTGGTGGTGCCCCTGTGTTCAAAAGTCTCGCGAAGGTGAACATAACTCCAATTTCTAGCTAAAATTCCCATCAGCTCCCAATTTTTTTGTTGCTTCACTCACCATTTTCCATCATTTTCCCATGGTTTTTCCCGTGTTTTTTCCTATAGAAACCAACTCATATAGCGACTCCTGGGGCAGCACCTTGTGGAGATGGCGTCAGCTGACATCCCGAAACGGCTCCTGAGGACTGGGACCTGGGGCACCGCCTCGGTCGTCTTCGGGCCCAGCTGCGAGGTGGACGTGGCTGCGGTGCGGTGGATGTTGGGACGGTGGAGGATTGGTTCCCTTTTTGGGGGGGTGGATAATAACAGTTCAATGGTTCATAAAGGTTTCTCAATTGTTTTACTTAAAGTTTATATAATGGTTGATAATTGGGTTGAGGAATTTCATATACTATAGTGGGGGATTCTGAACAAATGGGTGGTCCCAAGGCACCAGGGGTTTCGATACTACAAAGGTCTTATGACTTGGATGACTTGGGGGTATCCCCATTTTAAGGAAACCTTTATATAGCCTATGGGTAAAGAAAAAGAACACTGAATCACCTACAAAATTAAATAATCATGCGTGTTTATTTTGTGTACTAAGAAAATTGGGTTGATTAGGGGACATGAGTGGGATTTCGCCCTAGAAGATACACATTAAGCTAGCCGTGTTTATTGGGATTATAATTGGGATATCAGCGATTCTTTGATTAGCTGCAGGATTTTGTATTTGCCAGATTGACAATCCAGTATTTGGAAATCAGAGAATATGTACCCTCTGTCTGTGCCATTTTCCATAGCTATGTCAAAGTACCAGAGGGTATTTGTTTTGCATTTTTTTCCGAGAAATGGGTCTGTCCAGAAAGTGGTGAGGTCCCAAGACTCAGCTTTGATGAAGGACATGGTGTTTTAAACTCTGGGATTTAAAGCCAAACCCAGTTCTGCAAAAACACGGGTGGAGTGACTGAGTGCATGGGTTTATTGGAATGGATGATACAAAATAGATAATCAACACTACTACTGTCCGGGTTCATCAAACGTGGCTACGTGGAAAACCCCCTTTGGACTATAAATGGAAGTTATGATAGGAAAATCATCTATAAATCAGGGATTGTCCATTGCCACGTTTGATTGCCAGAGGGTACCTAAAGTTTTTTCTCCAAGCTTTAGATCAACCCCTTGTCAAGTTGTTCGAAAAAATGATGAATGGAAAATCTACAATGTGCGAAGGGGTTGGGAAGACATGGTTTCCTGCATGTTGTTGCCTTAAACGAATTCAAAGAAAAAGCATGGAAAAGATGGCTGTAGTTAATAGATCTACAGTATTCTGCAGTATCATGTGAAATGGAAAGGTAGGCCTAGATATTTTGAAGAGGTTGCGTTGACAACAGTGGGAATAGTCAAGGTGAATAGTAACAGAATGAACATTATCATGATAATCAATGATATGGTTCACTTAAAACATAAAATAATGATACATTACTGGCAACAATGTTATCTATTGGTATCCCATATGAGTTTGTCTAGAAATTGGGCAACCAAACTCCAGTGGCTTAGAAAGTTATGCTGACATTTAAATGGCCATTTGGGGAATAAAGCCTATTTTTAGACAGACTCAACTCTGTGTACTTTCAGTTATACATTTGATGATTCTATGTTTATCAACANACATTTAAATGGCCATTTGGGGAATAAAGCCTATTTTTAGACAGACTCAACTCTGTGTACTTTCAGTTATACATTTGATGATTCTATGTTTATCAACACTTATGGCAAGTTGAACCACAAACCATCCAAGCTTTACCCAATGTGATTTGGCTAAAACCATGTTTTGGCTATACAAGTTCTATGGTTCAGACCCCAAATCATNCTTTACCCAATGTGATTTGGCTAAAACCATGTTTTGGCTATACAAGTTCTATGGTTCAGACCCCAAATCATATACTCGGTTGTGTATCATATTATCCCAAAATACCCCCATCAATACCCCTATCAATATCCATTATTGCTATGAAAGTCGCTCAGTATAGGGTTTATTTAGGGTACATTTAGTTCTATGTAAGTTACAAATCCTAGCAAATCCTATCAGTCATAAAACCATATAAATACCAGTAATGACCCATTTGATTCTGCTGATTCCTTCGACCCCAGGTGCTCCTGATGGATGTCTGGAGGCAGTTTTCCAACCACGAGGTGTATATATATATATATAAATATATATAACTAAAAGATATCAGGAGTGTAACATCTGAGTAAACTTAACTTTATGTGTTCATAATTTTGGATAGTAATCTTATGAACCATCAGATTGTCATGGAACAAATGTGTGCGTTTTCAATTTGTTGCACTGTGATTTCTGTCCAATCCAACAGATCTTTGCACCAGCCTTACCCCCTTGGACGTTCTCCCCCACAAAGTTGCCTTCGCCAGGGAAGAAGTGTCGGAGATAGGGGTCGAAGGCACGAGTTTCCAGGAGCAATGTCCAATCCATAGAANTGGACGTTCTCCCCCACAAAGTTGCCTTCGCCAGGGAAGAAGTGTCGGAGATAGGGGTCGAAGGCACGAGTTTCCAGGAGCAATGTCCAATCCATAGAATGGGTGGGGTGAACCGTCCCATGAAGTTCCATTCTATGGATTCTGTGTCCTTAAAATGGGGTTTAACACCATTTTGTAGT
>BGPT01003517.1:0-26030 GCA_003297045.1 Symbiodinium sp. clade C Y103 | reverse complement strand
GATCCTGAATAGATAACGCATAGATAACGAATAGCTTTTTCCCGCATTGAAAATTATACGGAGAAGTCGGACCCGCACGGGACTCTGGGAAAGGACTGATCAGCCAACGTCACTAGCACGGCTCCGAAAAAGCTTGCGCGTGCGAACCCCAAAACGCAGTCCNAGCCAACGTCACTAGCACGGCTCCGAAAAAGCTTGCGCGTGCGAACCCCAAAACGCAGTCCGAAAACTGCAGCAAAACCGGAGCCCTCACAAAGGACCTCCCCTGGTGCAAATGTATGCTTTCAAGCCAATACACAACAGAAGAGGTGCAAATGCATGCTTTCAAGGGATTATTCCGGTGAACAGGTGCAAATGCATGCCTCAAGTGATTCCACTGCAGAAGTGGTGCAAATGCATTCCAGTTACTCTGCAGAACAGGCTCGTGGTTCTTCAAGTTACAATCCTTCACCTTTGAACATGCAGCTTGATATTCATGCAATGTCGCATCACATGAAAATGAAATGAAGCCGCATGTTGAAGTTTGATCATTTGTTCGAAAAAAAGAGTCCAACACCAAAAGAAAAATTTTATCAACCTCACCTGGCCGATCCGAGATGATACAAAGTTCAGAACCGCAACGTGCTTCGGCCATTCAATGGAAAGCTAGTTTGTTGTGATGTACCGGGTGCGTCGTGTGGGTGAAAAAATAATTGGGCCTGTCCCGGCTTCACTAATCGCGCCAAACATGGAAGGGAACGGAGCTTAGATTCATTGATACCGACCTCGCTTTAGTTGGATTGTGGCTTTTAAATGCGGCAAATTTTTTTTGCTTTTATCACTTCTTGCTGATTGCGGTCAAAACTTGCACCTCCAGAGAAACGCTTCGTGCAAGAGCCAATGCAGTGGAAGCTTCAGTAATGACATCTTGCTCCATTTTGGGGCCCCAAAACAAGGTCCAAAAAACATGCAAAGACAAGGTACGCCAGAAGCGACCCCCATGTTTCCACCCAAGCTCGGGCTGAACAGGATCGAATCAGCTGTCTTGACATTGATGATGAAGCCAATGGATTGAAACTTGCTGAATACAATTACCCCAAACCAAGAAATTAGTCACAACGGCTAACCCCATTTTGGGGTCCAAAATCTGGACCTCAAAACGGGGGCCCTACAGGGAACCTACTTTTAATTTTTCTTTCTTGGTCAATTTTGGGCCCCATTTTGGGGTCCAGATTTTGGACCCCAAAAATGGGGTTAGCCGTTGCGTCTAATTTCTTGTTTTGAAGCAATTTTACTCAGCAAATCTCAATCCTTTGGGTTCATCATGAATGTCAAGACGCCTGATTCAATCCTGGGCAGTCCAAGCTTGGGTGGAAACCGTTATGCTGTTTTCTCTTCGCGCGATGCGCATTTTGGATCGTGATGTGCGCGTGTGGCGCGGTGCGCATTTTGGATCGCAACGTGCTGATTTTGTGGTCAGGTGCGCATTTTGGATCATACTGTGGTGTTTTCTCGTGGCGCGGTGCGCTTTTTCTAACGGGCTGTGGTGCTGCTGCGCTACAAATGACTCGCAAGTTCCGCATCCAAAAACTTATGAATTTCTTAAAAAGTATGAACGCAAACCTTCGGAAGACGTGCGAACGGCCCTTTTAATGGAGGCAACCGTGCAAAATGCCTTTCAGTCACCTCATGAACATCAAGACGCACCCGTACATCACGACAAACTAGCTCTCCATTGAATGGCCGACGTTACGGTCTTGAACTTTGTACAACAAACATCTTGGACCGGCAAGCATGGATTGTACCTGCGTTGGTTGAAAGTGTTTGGAAATGCCCAGGGGCAACTCCATGTCACCAGCACTGCGCGCTGTCTGGCTGCCTGAAAATTGCCTGGCACCATCGCAGCTGAACTTCGGGTTTCTTTTGGTGTTGGACTCTTGTTTTTATCGAACATGCGGCTTCAATTCATTTTCATGTGATGTAACATTGCATGAATACTCAGCAAGCTGCATGTTTAAAGGTGAAGGATTGTAACTTGCAAATTCCAAAATGCGAACTGCCACATGCACATGAAGAAACGTGTAACTCGGGCCACTAGAAAACGCAACGTTACGATCCAAAATGGGGCTTGCTGTTGTGACTAATTTCTTGGTTTGGAGTCATTTGATTAATTGGCTTCATCAGCCCAAGCTGGGGGTGGAAACTGGGGATTTTGCAGGTGCTTTGTAAGTTTGAGCTGGAAGCTGTTTTTTGTTTGGAGAAGCTGACGAACGTTGGTCATTTGAAGTAGTTTGAGATTTTTAAGAACGTTGGAAGTCATTGCGTTTCACTCTGCATCTCTTCTAAGGAAGAGAAGACTCGAAGTTGTCAAACCTCTGTGGTTTAGCTCAAGTCTGAGCTGGTGAAAAAGAGCTGACCGCCGCTCTTGTGTTTTTCGCATGGTAGGGAAAGCTGTGGTGATCTGAAAAGATCCTGGGAAAGAAAGGAAAGAAGTTTTGAAGAATTTGAAAACAAGTTTAAGATGGATCCAGCACCGATGAGTCCAAGCACAGACATGAGTAGTCAGCCTGCTGTAGCTGTAAATGCCTCTGCAGGAATGGTTTCTGCACCAACAAGGCTATCTATGTCACTAGGGATGCCAGTGGCGCCAGGACCTGTGAATCCTGGAACAATGGGCAGCTCAACGACACCAGTATATAGCATGGCAGGGCCAGTAGGGCCACCAACAACTTATGGACTTGGAGTGTCGGCAGGAACAACAGTAGGAGTGGACCCACTGCAAGGGACAGGGGATCCTTGGACGAGAGTTTATCCACAAGCAAACCAACCTGTTTCTGCACAGCAACTTTTTCCTGGAAGTCAGTCAGATGCAAGTTATGTTTCTGGTTGGTCTTCAGGCTCTTTTCAAACAGGGCACTCTGGAGGAACACCATCAAGTGGTGGATGTACGTTTGCAATGCTACCTGGATTTTTAGATCAGAAAATTTCAGCGGCAAGATCTTCTGGTGGAACTGGATTTAGTGGAGTTGATCTAGTGGTTGCACAGATGTTGCAACAGCAGATGCTTCTGACACAGTCGATGGTCGACTTTATGGCAAGGTCAGCACAGGGCTCTTCTGTACCACCCATGCCTGGGGCACAAGTGCCCAGTGGCAGTTCAGGGAGTGGGGAGTGGAAAACCTGGACCAGTCGGGCACGTGAGTTGTCAGGCTTTAAGGGATGGATGGAGCGCTTTGCAAGCTGGCTTTGCTTGATACACGACTCGTATGCTGCTGAGTTGAAAGAAGCACTGGTTTTGCCTTATCCTGTAGAGGTGATCGATGCAGATCAGGCTATTCGTAGTATCCACGTGTGGAAAATGTCATCAAGTCTCAGATTGCTTTTTATGGCATTCAGGCAGCCAATGGGTTTGAGCTGCTACGTCTCTTGAGGAGAGAGTTTAGCCTGATGAGCAGGCCTGAGGCTTTGCACTACAGAAAGGCAACTTGGAAGTACACAGTCAAGAAAGCAGACAAACACCTTTTTTGGGACGTTCTACATGAAGTAGGAGCTGAGATCGAGAGTTTTCATGCAGTTGAAGGCTTCTTTGATTTACAGTCAAATTTCTGATTTGCGTCGGAATGAGGGAGACCAGTTCTTGTTGTACAGCAGGAATCTCCCAGAGAAGGTCGTGGAATATGCTCAGTTGCATTGTGGTGCAACAACAGTGCAACAGCTTTGGCAAGCAGTCACGGAATACCACGTCCGTATGAGAATGACGGCGACTTGGACAAGGTCCATGGTATTGCAGAGAACAAAGGCCAAGGCAAGGGCAATGTATATGACAAAGAGTGCTTCAACTGTGGCAAGAAGGGGCATCTAGCAAAGGATTGCAGAAATCTTCCCAAGTGCAAGCATTGTGGGAAGAGTGGGCATATGGCCAAAGATTGCTGGGAGAAAGATCCATCTAAACGACCCAAGATGGATGAGTATGATCACGAGTTGAAGCTTGATGACCATGACAATGTTGAGGCATGGTTGGAGGAGGAGAAAGATGATGTTGCAGTTGATGGGATGCCCAATGAGCTGTGGGCCGACTGGCAATTGCAAAGCAACCTCCAGAGCCAGGAGCTTGGGTTGATAGACTTGCTGATAGACTTGCTGACAAGGTCGAGTTGGACAGGCTTTGTGCTATGGGTGTCTTGGTGGAAGGCAATGTTGATAAGCTGAGCGCAGGTGCAACTCTCACTTCGAAGTTTGTGCAAGACTGGAGATTGAAAGAGCGCACATTGGCTGATGGAAGCAAGTGTCAATGTTGGCTGAGACGCTCCAGGTTGGTGGCAAGTGAATATGCCTTTTGGGAGAAGCGTGCAGACACATATGCGCCAGCGACTTCCACCCACATCATCAACATTCTCCCCATGGTCTTCTGGAAAAACTAAGTGATGTGCCAAAGGGACTGGACCCTTCAGATGAACCAGTGTGTTTGGGAACTTTGGATGTCAAAGATGCTTTCTTACAAGTTGAACAGCCCTCTTCAATGTTAGTGACACTACCGGGACAAGAGTACACAGTGCGCAGGAATTTACCGGGCCCAAGGTTGGGTGCCAAGAGTTGGTACTGGTTTCTACGTGACTGGTTGGACAAGGAGATGTCAATGACTTGGTGTCCTGAACAACCGTGCCTGGCGCGCAACTCAGAGTGTTGCTTGATGGTTCATGTGGATGATATCCTTTACTGCGGTAGCAAGTCGTATTGGAACAATGTCTTTCTGGCAAAGTTCAAAGCAAGGTTCAAGGTAAGCTGCTCTCAATTGGAGGGTATTTGCGGTGAGATCAGTTTCTTGAAGAGAAGGATTCAGCGTACAGAATCTGGTTTGGCACTTCTTCCTGGTACAAGCGCTGAGAAAGTGGTTCAATTGTTCGAAGGGAGTTTTGGATCAGTGCGTTCTCAGTTGATCCCATGTGATGCTGGTATCAGTACAGAAGATTTGTCAGATGAACTGCAACGCAAAGATGCCTTTGCTTACCGCTCAGTTGTGGGCACATGTTTGTACCTTGCTCGAGACCGCCCAGACTTGCTCTACACGGGCAAGGAACTTTCAGGTTCGATGAGCAGACCGACTTACACTGCCTTGCAGCGATTAACAGACCATTTCTGGATCTTGGAAACATATAGTGGCAGTGATTGGAGCGGTCACCAGGCTCACCGAAGGTCAACCAGCATGCTCAACGGATCATTCCTGTTTGGAAGTTCGAGGACTCAGAGGGTGGTTAGCCTGTCAAGTTGTGAGTCCGAGTTACACTCCATGGTCAGTGCCCCTAGTGATGGAATTTTCCTGAAGAGATGCTTGGTGTTCATTAGCAATGCAGAGGTGCAACATGTGTTGTTTACAGACTCAAGCTCTGGGCGTCAACTGGCTTGCCGACAAGGCACAGGAAAAGTGAAACACCTGGAAGGTAAGATTCTCTGGATACAAGATGCTGTGAGAACAGGCGTGGTTGAGCTGTCACAGATAGGTACAGTTTGGAACATCAGTGACCTTGGTACAAAAGCGCTTTCAGTTCAGCGTGTGAAGTTTCTCTTGCATGAAATCAACATGGCGTCTGGCACAGATTTCCTGGTCATTGGAGAACAAGAATACCAGATCCAATGCGACAAGCATGGTGGAGGACGAGAACTTTCGAAGTTAGTGAAGCACATTTCCAGAGTGCTTGGAGTCACAGGCCTTGAGTCAATGACCCTTCGTGGGGTAGATGGCGCTACAATCTTGGATGATGGAGACCCATTTTCTGAGATCACTTGTTTTACAGAGCCCACTCGCGCAGCTCCAGGAGGAGGTACTTCGAACATTGGATGGTTCTTCATTTTTTTGCTTGCGATCATTTTTGCTGGGTTTCTGTGGAGAGTGTGGAAAATGGCCAGAGATGCATATGTCAGTTATGAACAAAATTACACTGACTTGGCAGTTGTTGAGAGTGCCGTGGAGAGACTTGCAAGAGAGAATGAGCAGCTGAGACGAGATGTGAATGCATTACAGGTGGAGCTAGATGGTGTTCAATCTACGTTGCGACGATTGCGTGAGGCAACCAATGAACTTCAGGGTGAAATTGAGATGGTCTCAGACTCAAATGAAACTGTGCATTTTGCTTTGGTGCGAATGGGAGGTTTCACACCATACTTCAACCTCAATGCGGACCACAGGAGACATATGTATCAAACTGAATGGAGGAATTTCCAAGCATATCAGACTATGGGTGGAGATCGATTCATGCATGTGGTCAGGTACCGAAATCGTGGTATTGGTGTTGGTAAGGACACAGACATGGCAGGGCAGGAGGAGCAGGCAGAGTCAGAGGCTGGAGAAGACGATATTTCACTGGCATCTTCTGTCGACAACATCACTCAATCCCTGGAGACCATGAGGTCTGAGTTGAACCAATGCTTGTCACGTGGACATTGGCCGCATGCAGCGCAATTTCAACGATGCGTGGTGATGATCTTGGATGCCCAGAACCAACCACAACCATTGAATCAGGGTGCAAGAATTCAGTTGTTTGAAGCCTTGGGTGATCGGTTGGAAAGGATGTCAGACGATCCTCAGGACAGTTCAGGGAAATGGTACGCACAGATTGAAGCAACTCAGATTTCCTTTGCATGGATGAGATGTGTCGAAAAGGTGCAATGGCGGTGAAGCCAAATTTCTGGAATGGGCAAAACAGCTTGAGCTTGCATGCCCAAGGAGGAGTCCGAACAATTTGGATTTCCACTGATACACTGGGGTATGGTTTCATGGCCACTGCACAAGGATGACACACACAAAACGAGATTCAGCATTTGGACACGGTCGTCATGTCATTCTATGGGAAACTCTTGGAACATTTGCACATAAGATGTGTGCTTACCTTCGAGGCCTTGGTTCAAAGGAAAAAGGTGCACCAGCAGTGCCCTTTGCTTCGCAGCCAAGACCTCTTATAGAGATCTTCTACAGAGATCTTGCCAAGAAGGTCCTTGCATAGATCTTGGCAAGAGAGCTGCTATAGAGAGCTTCTACAGAGATCGCATATGCCCAGAGGCGTTTTGGAAATCTTGTGCAGAGACGCTGCATAGATCTCTATTGCAAAGTTATTGCCAAGAGGTCTCTTGCATAGATCTTCCCAAGAGACCTCTTACAGAGATCTTGCCAAGAGACCTCTTGCAGAGAGCTTGTACCGAGATCTTGACAAGAGACCTCTTATAGAGATCTTCTTCCGAGATCTTGCCAAGAAGTCCCTTGCATAGATCTTGCCAAGAGAGCTGCTATAGAGAGCTTCTACAGAGATCTCATAAAGAGATCCTGCCAAGAGACCTCCTCTAGAGATCCTGTACAGAGGTCTTGCCAAGACAACTTTTTTGGACATCATGTACAGAGACAATGCGTAGATCTCTATTGCAGAGATTTTGCCAAAAAGTCTCTTGCATAGATCTTCCCAAGAGTCTTCTACACAGATCTCATACAGAGATCTTGCCAAGAGACCTTTAACAGAGAGCTTGTACAGAGATCTTGCCAAGAGACCTCTTATAGAGATTTTCTGCAGAGATCTTGCCAAGTAAGTCCCTTGCATAGATCTCTCACATAGATCTTGCCAAGAGAGTTGTCTAGAGAGCTTCTACAGAGATCTCACAAAGAGACCTTGCCAAAAGACCTCTAAAAGACACCTTGTTCATAGATTTTCCCAGGACACCATCACCATCCTCCACCTCATCTTCCGCGTTGTCATCCTCATCTCCATCCTCCTCAACATCATCATCCTCAACATCATCGTCCGCAACAGTAGCGTTTTCATCATCATCATCATCATCACCATCATCATCATCATCATCCCTAGCATCATCATCATCATCATCATCAGCATCATCATCCTCATCATTATCATACATTGTCATACATTATCCTCACACCCCCACACTGTTTGGGGTCTCTTGCCGGGATAAGGATGAAAAACTGAAGCAGAAAAAATTACATCCTTTCTTAGTTTCAATTCCCCTGAATGAAGAGGCCATTGTGTGACCTCACGATGCGAACGCCTTGCGCAACTTCGTCATACAACAAGCGCGTGAAAAAAACTATGGGGCTCACCCCCAACCCCAACCCAAAGTTGGGGTTCAATAGTTCTACCCCCCCTCCGGGGGGGGGGGAAGTTCAATAGTTGGAGTTAACCCCAACCCCGAACCCACCCCAGCGGCCACAGAGGCCTTCCGCATTGGCACGGAGGTGCCACAAGAAAGCTAGAGAATGGAAACAAGACAGGAAAACCGAAAAGAAACATTTCGTGCGAGGCTTCCGTGAATTTTCATCATGCCTGCCACGCAAACCGACGTTACGACTTTTTTGGAAAACTCGGAAACGAGCATTTCGCGCAAGGTTTCCCTCGATTTTCACCACATCTCACGAAATGCCACGCTTGCCACACAATGTGTGGCGCCTGCCACGGAAAATGCAACAAATCTTTTGCAAACAACGCGAAAGTGTTGCGCCTGCCACACAAAACGAGTTTCGACACGTGGCGGAAAATGTTGGAATGTCACAAAGTGCCATGCGTGCCACACGAAACGACTTTTCGACACGTCTGAAGCATCCAAGAATGACCGCACCTTTGCAGCTTCCCTCAACCCGCAAACCCCCAGAGTGAATCGGGAACCCTTGCTACGCATTCGGGCAAATACAACGCACAGTGATGCCGGCAATGAATAGAAAATGTCAACATTTTTTGGATGGTAGGGAGCAGTACTCCGACCGGCAGGCTCTTTGAAATGAGTGACTGTGAACAATGACCTTTAGTCAGTGCACGACAGCACTCAAATCAAAATACTTTCAAACAATTTGACGCGCCACGTGCTTTGTTACCCAAGTCCTCATTTGGGGAGGGGTGTGGCAGGGATTCAGCAATTCAACGCCTAGATGCAGCCGGAAGCTTTGGTGTTTTTGTTCCTTTGTATGGCTACATGTGCTGCTGGTTCTGCTTGGCCAAAAAACCGCAATTGCAATGGCGTGTCTCCAGGTCGCCAAAGTTTGCAAATATTGGATAGCCAATGCAGAACCCAATCTCATCCAATGATCAGATCAATTTGCAAGCATGTTGAGTTTTCCATCAAAGACATTTGATTCGACGGTGCATGTATCCAGTTGAAGTTGAACAGGCATCACATCAGAGGGGCGGCTGGCCCACCACCTTGGAATTGGAACCAACTTCCCAGTTGCCTTGGGTGACTCGGATTTTGTTTACGAATGAATCTTTGATATGTCCAGAACCGCAAATACATAAACTCAGACAAAACGTCGCACTGCGAGATGGTTTGGGCAGTTTGTGTCATTCAGAACTCTGAGGTTTCCAAACTGATTTCCATATAATCCATATATGGGTTTAAATATAAACACACATACAAACACACATACAAACAAACAACCAACCACCCAACTTACCTACATTCATCCATCTATGCAGGTTGCTGTTTTTGTGACTTTTGTGCCTTTAGATTTTTTTTTCGCCCAGCGATTTGGCCCTTGGAACCGTTCTCAATCCCGCTGGCGTTTTCGGATTCCAGGCGTTTGCAGACTTGGGAATGGCCATTGTAGGTGATTCGCCTTGGGATGGAATTTGATCGAATTCTCCCCTGGACTTCAATTGCTCATTCAGATTCAAGATCATTCAATTCTTTTGAACGAATTTTGTTCGCGACATGTTCTTGTGATTTTGTTGTGGTAGATAAACTCAATCCTTTCATTTAAGCACTCCACCTAATCAGCTCCCCTGCGATTGCTAGGCCATGTTCTCGTGGTTTGCATCGCTCCTGGTCTCCTGCCAAAGTTTGTTGGGGAGTGTCTGAAAATGGCCCCCCAAAAATCAATGGTTTGAGGTGTAGGAAACGATTTCCGCATGATTTGATGGCTAAGGCTATGAACTGTTGGCCAATCCATTCATTTTTGAACACAAACACTTTTTGGTGTGGCAGTGGTTTCATGAATCAAAAATGCTTGAACACTAAAAAAAAATATGTCAGGAACCGAGGCGTCTCATGCCTGAAGTTGTTTGGAGATGGGTCAAAACTGGTTATGCCATAGTCGTAGCTGTGAATATATGTATATACATATCTCAATATTTGTCATGTTGAAATACAAGTGAACCAGGTCTTGACCTACGGTCAGCTGTGTCCATATTGTCTCAAATGGGTTTGGAGATCGACTCATGCATTTCATTGACATTCATTTCGTAGGCAGCATGGCAAAGACTAGAATGTTGTGTCTTGTTTTTTGGCGAAATTGCATGAACGGAGAATCTACAGGAAACCCCCATGTATATCCTTGTATGTATATACATCCTTACATGCATCTACAAATGTATGTACATAATCATATATATATATATATACCTAGAGACTCCAAATGGCCTTTTATTTTTGCCTTTTATGAAAAAGGCGACTTTGCCTGGTAAAAGGCGCCTTCTGACACTTCCNATATACCTAGAGACTCCAAATGGCCTTTTATTTTTGCCTTTTATGAAAAAGGCGACTTTGCCTGGTAAAAGGCGCCTTCTGACACTTCCCGGCGTTTTTAACCCACGCCTGCAATTCTGGTTTGCATGATTTTTTTAAATAGTTAGTCAGTTTTTCAGCCGGCGTAATTGCCCATGACTCCGGCGTAATTGCCCGCAATTCCGGCGTAATTGCCCGTAATTCCNGTGGGTATCTTTTGTGTATTTTGTTGTTTCGACATGCATCTGTAGATCAGGCATTTTTTGAATTTCTCCGGCGTTTTTGCAGAAATCCGGCGATTTTACGAGCGTCCGGCGAAATTTCAACAAAATTTGGCCTCCGGCAAAAATTCTTGCCGGAAGAGTTTCTAGGTATATACATATATACATATATACACACACAGCATCTGTTTAACATGTACATCTATATGTACACATGTATAAATGTATATATTTGTTGTTGGTGGTAAAAAACAAAAATATCGTTTCATGTAACAAAAACCGAGAAACCAAACCAAAGGATATTCCCCTTTCAACCATCCGCTTTTGTCCCCCTGGTTTGTTTGGGAGGCTTATTGGGATTTGCATGCCAAGTGATTTCCAGTGCACGTGGTTGAATGGTAGTGCAAATCCAGGTTGAACCAAACATTTTTTGACACCGGAAGTACTTGGACAACATCAATCAATTGTTCCAAGTAGTTTTTTTCAGCCACTTGTTGCTCATGGAAGTCATTAATTTTGATTTGGTGGAATACTTTAAAGTACTGATGTAAACACAAAAGGAACCCAGCGATTTACTTGCAGATATTATGAACAAAATTACGGTCAAACCAGGACGTGTTGCACTTTTTTTCCTGTGTCCTCAGCTGGTCTCAATATCTTAGGCAGGCCGTGGTGCTGATTCAATCGAGGCCAGTGGTTTTTGTCACTTCCAAAGGAATCAGAGCAACAAAGATGCGGAAATTCCCTGCAGGGTTGTGTAGTAAGGCTCAGTTTACGATGCAGCATGAGACAACATATTCCCACAAATGGCACGAAAAAAATGATTTTGTTTGTGCAGTTTTGTGCTATAAACTTGTCAAGGTGAAAATAACAGCAACCTGAGGATTGTATTGAACTTGCATGCATTGTGCTGCGGGGAGATGACGAAGAAAACCCATGAAAAGACAGTTTCTGTTCCCTAGCCCTGTGAGGAGACATCCTTTCCGGCTTTGGTTCCCCTGCGTGTGGAAAGCCATGAAGATCATGAAGCTGAAGTCAATCAGGACGCCCAAAATTCTTGAGTTGTCACATGATGAATTCAAGGTTTTGGGAGATTTCGCACATTTTCAGGAGTTGTTATTTTTCTTTGCTGTTGGCGTGTGTTCATCTCCTGCGCAGGAAACAGAACTCAATCCTTCTGCAGCCGCCCTCGAGGAGGGTGCTTCAACTGCAACTTCTTTGGCAGCAGAGGATGGGTTGATCGGGGGCTAGAAAACCAGCGGTATTAGGGTGAACTGCAGAGAACATAGCGCGGATTGCTTGAAGAATGAAAGTTAATGCTTGAAGGAACCAGTCGCTTTGCAATGAGGACCTGAATTCCAAAAGACTGACATGCTGATGACCACATATTTCTTGAGTCTTGAGATCAAACTCTTATTTGTTTATTTGTTTTTTGGTTTGGGAGCCAAGAAACACCATGCAACTGTTTTTCTCAATTTGTCTTGTTTCAGCATGGGTCCAATTGCGTTTGGCAGGAGATTTTCTTTGCGGGAGGCTCAGGAAATTGAGTGGTGCCTTTTTCTGAAGACGGATTTGGTTGGACAGTGGTTGTGAAACAGGTGGGAGGAATCTGGGTCTATCTTCTCCACAAATCTAAGGGTAAACTCTTTGTTTTTGTCCGGGATGGGAATGTCTTTCGCAAATCAATACTTAAAGAGCCCAACAAGGCCCGGGGTCAAAACACCCTATTGTTCAGCCCAAAATAGTTGCTTCATGGATACTCATAGTGTGTTTTGACCCATTTGCTCATAGCATTTTTTGTGGTTAACTTGGAGATCTTGATGTCCCAACAGGACGTCGACTCCGAGCCGCTGCCAGCATTACTTGGAGCGCAGGCACAGACTTGGTTGCGACCGTGACCATAGCAAGTAGTGACAAAGGTCCGTGAACCCAAAACGAATGTGTGCGTTGCATTTTGAAAGCTACGCACGAGCTCTCTGAGCAGTTGGTAGACGTTGCGAATGTAGCCAAGAAAGGGCCAGTTGCGTCCCAAGTTTGTAGCAATACACAAGGTCGCAGAAACGTGGGCAACCTCATTTGGTGCCGCCAAAAGGGGCTGCTGTACCAAGCAACTGCTTAGAACTCAACATCATAAGTAAGACATTTTTGGTCGCCATGCGATTGTGCTCGCTGACAGGCATCAGCTCAGGAATTGCTGAAGCAGCAGGCGAGAGAGGTGCAACACGGTGCGTTGTGCCGCGTGATGCTCCATGGTTGTCAATGATTTTGCAGAAGAACCTTTGAAAAGATTGCGAAGTTATGGAATCAAAACTCAGGAATTAGATTTGAGTCTGGTTTGCGGCAAACAAAAGCGCTATAGTGAATCGTACCATTGTTTTTTTGGTTTACCACATAAGGAGCATGACGGGCTGACAATCCGCAACAACATGCACAGAAAACCGGAATTTCTGCAGCTCTGACATCTGCTGAAATCAGGCGTTTGAGAAAGAGAAACTTCTCCGATTGCAGGCGCTTGTTGGATGGTGTTACGCGTACCATGGGATTCATTGGATGCATCTTTAAAGCAGCAAACTTCGCAATTTCGCAGCTTGTGAGCAAGAAGCTGCAAGATTTGAGAGCCGCAACTGTCATCATAGCCAGGAATTGCCTGCGTTGGACAACAAGGACAAGGGGTGACAAGGGTGTGTTTGAGCGGCGCAGTCATGCGCAGTCTCTCACAGGGTTGATGGGACTCCGTGAAGATCCTGCATCCAGCTTGTCTGACTTTGTTTACGATATGTTCCTTAGAGGACACATTTTGGGGTATTTTGAAAAGTCCTTGCCATAAGGTGGTGACCCCAAACGTTTGCTGGCAGCATGCGCAGCATGCAACAATCCCTGAAGGGATTTTGTGGAGGGGCACACATGGGCAGTGATATGAGTGTGACAGTGCCCCCCCTCAGAGAACAAAAGCCAAGCTCCATGGTGCAGTGCCCTTTGTATTAGAGCGGATCGACGTTCAAAGCCTTTCTTTGGCAGAGTGGGAGGTTTCGTTGGCTCTAGGCATGCAGAAGCAGACGTATTGCTGGAGATCCTGTGAATCATCTTTTGCGAGGTGACGACGATTCCGGCAATTTATACGAATTCTTAAACTCGAACTACTGGTTGTGCTGGCAGGATGCTCGCAGCCGCAGCGAAAGAAAGGCGCTTGGTTAATGATGTTTGGGTGATTTTTTACCTTGTGTTCAAAAGATTTGCTGCCTCTTCATGACTTTTATGGCTGGATCTATTTGCATATCAATTTTAGGAAAGCTTGCTTTAGTAATCAAATTCCATGGGAAGCGAAAAGGTCAACTTTTGCGGTGCTGGTGACAGCAACCAAGTTCAGAATTCTAGCGACGATGTACGATTCCCTTCAAGTCGAAGACAAGGCTTTTCTGGAAATGGGGTCTCAAAAGAATTTGGAGTATTTTCAAGTTTGGCGCTTGGGACATGGAACCCTTTGAATTCGAGGCCCAAGAACCCACGTTACTGTTGTGATGGGAAGGAAGGAAGACATCGCCTTTTCATGCTGTTTCACCACAGCAAATCCTGATGTTGTTCCAAAACTGGCTATGCTACCGGTAGTATAGCCTGTCATATTTGGATGTCTAGGGATTCGTTACCGAAGGAAGGAATTTCAGTGGGTGACCAGGAACCCTATGAAGATACCTTGAAACTCGACCATGGTTTTCGTACATTTTCGTACTGGGTGGGTTTTCAAAGGCAACATGGGCTGGTCCCGTTGCATATCTGTAGCTTTCGAGGTGGTCTCCGTGGTGGATCATGGATCAAGTGTGCTGGAATATGTTCGGCCCTCACAGCATTCCCATGTTGTGGCGTTCGTTGTGTGCTGCGCTTGGAATTTTCATGCTTGGCCGTATGTGTGAATCCATTTCCAGATGAAACCTTGCTTTCCAAAATGTAAAGCCTCATCTCGAACAGATGCAGTTTTTCTTTGCCACCATGAATCATTAGCTTGGCGAGAGCCCAGGCAAGAGCCTTCGAAGCGAAGTTCAAAAAGGTGCACTCCATGACAAAATCCTTTTCTGACACTTGTGGCGTGTGGTACGGAGTAGCGTCCGTTCAGCAGATTTCCTTGTCCACGTTTTTGTGAACTTTGGCCCATGCCATGAAAAAATTGTGACTTGCGCAGGAGGCAACAGCATCAAGAGCAGCCCCACCCGAGAAGTCGCTCCGACAAAGGACTCGGAGAGCCATGATGCCAAGCATGACATACTGCAATTTTTCAAGTCTTTTAGGGCTTTGTGTTGGTGGAGCTTGGGAAGTGGGCTCATGCCAAAACCTTTGAGGAGGTAGTACAACAAATGAAGCAACTTGATGTCAACTTGCAGCAGATGTAATACTCGTTGTGTGTGTTGACTTCGTTGACCTGCAGTTTTGCCATCGCCTTGTAGCCAACAGAATGGTAGGCTTGAAGAAACCCAGGAAGAGCTTGGCCAAGTAAAGGTGCAACATGAGACGGAACAGGGATTCTGCATTAGTGCATTATTGACGGTGGGAATCATTGACTAGTGCACTGCTAATTTTCGATTATTTTAAGGACACTTCGAAAATGCGCGGCCACCGACAAAGTCCCTGCATAGACATTCACACCAGTCCAGTCCTCGTGTCACGGCGGCCAGGCAGAACTGGAGCGACAGCTTCAAGAAAAGGCCGAAGTGGAACGGCAGCTGCAAGAGGTGCAGTATGATGTGGCTAGATGTGGCACAGTTTGGTGCAATACGATTGATTGATCCAAATAAGCGTGGAAAGGTGTGGCAGAGATGTAATTGGGACGATTTGGGACGCCTGCGTCGAAATCTGCCAGAGCACCCTGTCACCAGGCGAAGCAAGCGGAAATTGAAAGGTGCGCCTTCATGGAAGAGGCCCCAGCTGTTCGTGAAGAGTTGCAGCGCAAGATTTGACGTCGACCTTGAGATGTATTTGATCCCTGGACAAGTGTAACCTGGTAGATAGGAGAGGTATGGGTTTCATATTCCCTTGGCTACTAAGACTTTCCCATCCACACGATAACAAGACTTTGACAATTTCGCAATACTGCTCCTTCTCGATTCCAGGAACGATCGTCCATGCAGCTGGCCATGATTCAGAAAGACATCCAGCTTGCAGAGGCGCGCCTTGGACTTGAAGTGACTTTGTCAAGACATAGGTCCAAATAGGCGGGTGCCTCAATAGACATTTGACTGGTGAAAATCGTTACAAATGCCATAGGGATTGAGCGCCCAATGTTCAGATAAACCAGCGCGTGGGGACATCGAGTACGGAATGGTTGTTTGGAATGCGTTGTTGCTAGGCCATGGCCCTCGCAGAGAAGTTTCAAGAAGAGAGCCGAGCGAGCGAGGACAAATGCAAAGAGTTGGACAAGCTCCCATTGCAGGCCATTCTGGGTCATTCAGAGATGCACTTTTCCATCTTCTCGTTGAACAGGAGCATGTGTATGCGGTGACAGATTCCCACCAATCCTGTTGGTGAGTGGACCTCTACCAACTAAGTGGCATACGTATTTGTATTTGTATTCTTGTATGCGTGTGTAAATGTATGCATGTGTAATGTATAAGTATAGATATAGGTATAGGTATATGTACATGTACATGCTTATGTTATGTTTGTGTATATGTATAGGTACATTTGAGGTACCTGTGTACATTATTTGAAAACACACATGTATTCTTGTTTATGTGTATTGATACATGAACGCACACAAATTTCTATATTGCAATATTATATATAATCAAGGATTTCATAGGTATACAAAAACCCACATAGATTCATTCCACAATCCCCTTTGCGCAGGATGAAGGAGGTAGTTTGAATCAACGCAAAATACATGAGCAAATGCAGAGGAATCTATGTCTCCGATACGACAACTCAAGTGGCGGGACTCCGTGCCAGGAGTCGAAAGACCTGATGCAAACCTACTGGGACCAATACATCAAGCAGCAGGACAGTCCAAGCAGATAGTTAGTTGTATGCACCCTCCAAACCGTTCGTGAGGTTCATAGGTTTTACACGAGCTTCCAAATTGAAGAATCGTCGTGTTTTTTCGGGTTTTTGTGTCTTAATCGAATCAAACCAAGTAGATTGACACCTCGGGCTTCAATGCTCTGATGCACGGTCCAAGCACACTGATTCTGCTGGATGTGGCGATGATCGGCAACCACTGACCTAATGAGCCGATTGAACAGCAAACGCACTTTCTGCGCAGAAACCAACAAGGCTGGATTAAAATAAATACCCACGTATCACTGTGCTCAGGCAACCTATTATGTGCCAGTCAGAAGTGATGGCACTCCGTTGTTGACCGTATTCCAAGATACCATGCTGGCACTTTGATTGGAGAATTCGAAATTTCAATATTACTATTTTTCCTGGGTTTGAAAAAAACCACCCACCAGATACTTGTGTCTACACTGAGCTACACCTTGCTGTGTTGCAAGCATTCGGTCAACAAGTAACGGTCTGTGAAGTCATTGTGCCTGACGGGGTCACAAGGACGAGCTCTCTTCACCTGCTCCATGCCATGCCCCACGTGGCAGGAGTCGAAGCACTTGATGCAAACGTACTGGGACCAATACATCAAGCAGCAGGAGGACCCAACAGATGGTTAGTTGTATGAGGATACCTTCCAAGCAGAGATTCATACATTTCAGGGCATTCCAAGCGCAAATTGGGGGCCCACATGTTGTTGCAGTCAATCGCTGACTTCTGAACTTTAAGGGGTGATGGTATTTTGCAACCTCAGCCTTGTCTGTGAGAAGATTGCTGTCATTGGTTCATGTGCTTGATCTGGCGGCGCTTTTTCGAATGTCTTGATACAAATTCCATCGGAGGTGGATTGTGTCCGGTCGCCAGGCCAACAACCATGGCCATTGACAGGGACAAAGGACGGGTATACCAGGTGGCGAGCGGTGGAAATCCCAAGAACGAAAGCATTACGCTGAAAATCATTTGGAAGACAAGTGATTCACATTGCAAGTTTCATTGACTTGGAAATGCTAATGGCTGCTGATGTGCTTGCTCCCCTGAAAAGGCGACCAAAATGATTAAAAACCACCGCGAAGCAATTGCGGAACTCTGTCGCAAGTATTGAATGCTGTTCCGTCGGGTATGCCAAGCTTCAGGTTCATGTTGAATTGCCATTGCTTTCATTTGAGGGTTTGTTCCCAAAGCTGCATGCCTTTTCTGCGCAGAAACCAGCGAATCTAAATTCAAAAAATACAATTTACGACATAGTGCAGGCGACTATTTCCCAGTTCCCAGTGATAGATTGCAGGTATCCTGTCACTGAAACGCAGTACAGTGAATATACCATGAAGGCAGTGTCAATCCCTCACAGAAAATGTGCGGTGAGACTCCAAGCAGAAATTTTGACCGCGGTGATTTGTGGGTTTCACTAATGCCATCTGATGCCTTTTGTTTCTGGACTGCGTTGCCGCGGCTTGGACATTGGAAACACTTCGGCACATCAACGAAGGGTTGCTTGCAGTACTGGTTAGGCCAGTTTCAGTGCAGCTTCAGGTTCCGGAGGTTTGGGCAGGTTGCGGTTCCGCAGGTTTCGCAGGTTCCGCGGTTCCAGTGTGGAGTCCAGCGTGGGTTCCGGTGTGGGTTCTGGTGGGTTCCACCGGTGGGTTCGGTGAGGGTTCAGTGTGGAAGGGCAAACTCCTTCCCTAACCGCCAAAAAATCATCAAGGCAACCTCACGCAGGTCTACTTTTTGGCAATTTTCTGGTCTACCAGGAAAATCATTTATATACTTTGATCTTCTGATGTCCCTCTTTTGGTTCCAAACCGGTTTCCCGAAACTTCACCGAACCTTGTTTGAAGCCTTTTGGGTTCTTGCAAATCCCAAGTTTGAAACCCTTGAAGGGTTTGTGCACGTATCTCGAACATTTTCTCGGGACCCCAATTGAGAGGATCATTTAAGAATTCTGACAGATTCAAACAGATCTCCAAGATCCACGGGTTTGGGGTTGCAGAGACATCATTTTTTTCAACCCAGTGGTTGCTGTCACACTTTCTTACCACCTTTGCTGTTGGGGATACAACCAAGGTTTATTCCAGAAGGGAGTGAACGCAAAATGTCGAGGAACCTCATGCAATTTGGGTTCGTTTCAAACAGCGGTGCTTCAAGCCTTGGCGATCCATCATAGTTTTTCCCTTTGAATATGGCCATTTCAAAAAAAATATAGTTAGGATTTCCCGTTTTGAGACAAGACCTAAGTCATGCCAAAAATCCCATGTTTTCTTACCAGAGAAACACGTGAAACATCGAAAGGTCAACGGGAAGCCTGGACTCGGCCCAGGAGATCCGAGGCCGATCTGCTCGGGATCGAGGGATCGGCAGGCCGGGAAAGAACTCGCAGGATGGGATCAGATGGGGAAGGAACCCGCGTTACCTTGAAGACATGTGACAACTGTGGGTGTGTCTGAAAATATGTTTAAATCCAATGGTTGCTGATCATAGGTATTACCCTCTGGTAATCAAACATGGCAATGGAAAATCCACCATTGTTAGGGGATTTTCCCATTAAAACCTCCATTTATAGAGGATTTCCAATTGCTATGTTTGATTACCGGAGGGTATCAGTTAACCATGAATTCGAAGTATACCCCATTTTCAGACACACCCATGTTACCATCAATGCTTGTGAATACCATGGGCGATGGACACCTATGAATCCTTGCAAAAAAATGATGTGAACTATTATGGGGTAGAAGGTTTTGACCTATCCCCATGTTTTTCACGTGTCTTCATTCCGATTTCGTGCCATGTGCAAAAAAATCGGATTGGTCGATGGAACTAGTTCGCCTATGTATTTCTTTTAGCATTCCGGGCAAACAGCGCTTCCTCAACCTCAGTGACTCGTTTGCAATGCTGTTGAATACGGGTTAGGCATTGTGTTATCACAGCTTCCAAACTTTGAAAAAAAATGGATCTTTAAGTCCATTATTCTTATATGGTTGTTTCTCGACTTTGTCCCTACCAAATGTGGTTTGTGTTCTGGTTGCCCCCAATTTTTTTTTGCATTTTGACGACCAAAGTGACTGCACTGTTGAGATTTTCTGTGGGCCGAGGGTGGATGGAGCCTTGGCCTGGACGGCTAACTGACCAGCATCGTTTTAGTTGCCGGAGGAAAACCTGTGTGGTTAGCTGATTAAAACAAACAGCTTCCCGCACACTCAGTTTCACGACTAGTTTCATTAGAAAGTGTTTGCACCTTTGAAGAACATGCCTCTGACGTGTCTCAACACTTGCTGTTTGGAAACCAATTGAGAACCACAGTGTAGTTTGGAAGGAATGCGAAGTTCAATCTTTTGACACGTATCGGCAACCTCGCAGTGTTGTCAGCTGCGCAGTCAAATTTCCGAATTGTCTACATCCAGCTCTTCCTGCCCAGATTCATGGATGTCCAGTGACTGTTTGACATGTTGTGGAACATCTTGCATAAGACTAACCAAGTCTGGAGTTTGACAGCTCGGATAGAACTCTGGACTGACCTGTCATTGCGATTGAGGTGTACATAGCTGTGGATCCTGAGAACACTTTAGAAAGTCGCTTCAGGCGAAATGATTGCACATGACTTCGGCCAAGGGGCATCGAAGGTGGTGTGCAATGCTGGGCATTACCCAGCAGCTGTTCATCTTCTAATTTGGCGTTTTGATTTGTTTCACTGGCTCTCAGCAGCAGACCTAACCTTCAGAAGAAACCTGAACATTCAAAGCAGGATCAAGGCAGAATTATTTTGGAATTCTCTGGAATGACGCATTTTCCACCGTGCTTGCAGTTGGAGGAAATATCTGAGGAATTGTCGGGACATTCCCTTTTCATGGACCCTCCCGGGGTTTTTATCCTACGACTTCAGTCCTGCATCACGTTCCAATTTCAAAATTTTCAAAGCGTTGTTCGGCCATTTTGTAGCAGCTGGTGCCATGCCACTAGACATCATGTCCGGATGGGCTCAATGCAAGCGACTGCGAATAGCCATCAGGATTTTGGGAAGGAATGTTCTTCTGAAACACGGTGTCAGAAATGATCCTAAATGCACTAGCTAAGCTTGTATCGTCACGATTTCTGCATAAAGCTTTGGTCTTATTGCTTGATTATTCCACACCATTCCAACCGTCAATTCAGTGTGGCATGTTGTTTTTGGTGCTGTTCAGTTGTCCTGTCACACTGGTAGGAGCTGGGAGAGAAGATGGCCATTCAGCAGGGGATGATGCAACACTGCCTGGCAAAGTTACAGGATGGGGCGGGCCCTGGGGCCAGTTGAGCCAGGAACATACCCTATATATACCGTTGGTTGGTGACATGTTGGTTATACCGTTCTAAACCCCTAATTTACCAGGGACTAAATTTGACAAATCCTGAAATCATAGTGACAGTGGAAAAAAAACGTTTCCAATCTTTGAACATGCTCTACACAGCAGGGTCTTCAGACGGATTCTCTATGGTCAATCATTTGAACTGTGCTGCGGGTGCACAGAGCAGCGCTCGGGCTTACCGTACGTTGCCATCCATGGCCCAATCTCATTACGTAGGAACCTCCATGGGGAAGATTTCACGATGCTTCTCTCAGATCATCATTGCCTGACATATTATCTATACAATCTTCTATATAATTATCACTATGCGCAGTTCCACCAAGTATTCCGGCCTATGCTATACCCAATCCAATGGACTATCTATGAGAACATGAGGATTCGTATCCAAACCCACTATCCCCCAACCAAGACTATCCAACAATCATCTTTTGGGTCTAAAATGACGAGGTATATGAAGGGCCTAAAGCCACAACTACACATACAGCAGCACCGGGCCTCTCTCCCTGATAGGAGTCACACCAGGAAGCGAACGAGAAGCACGAAACCTTCGCAAAGACACTTGCACCGGACGAGGATAAACCTGTACGACGATAGACCTGTTGGTAGTTTAATAAGCCCTTCCCCCTAATATGAAATACCCTCCTACAACCCCTGGTGAGTTGCATTGGATCTATTCATTTTGGGTACCATGCACGGGGGATTTAGTATTAGGGGGATGGGATTTCTTAAATCTCTCGCGGTAAATGGGGAGAATGTATATCATCCAGCTGCCAGTTGATCTTCACCGTGGGGCCAGGGTTTGACTGGCCATGTAGAGACCCTTTGGCAGGGCGGAAGCCCATCAGTTGTAGGCAGTGTTTCAATTTTTGCATAGGGTTTTTGTGTACATTAGCTTCACAATGATCCAAGCAAGCTTTGGTGATCGGATGACTTGGTGTTTGGAGTTTGGGGATCATGCATGGTCACAGCATGTCACAGCATGTAGGGTCTCTTGTAGCTCATTAATGGTTTCACTTTTTGTGGGTAAACTTCTCTTCTCCTGTTGTTGTACCTGCGACAATTGTTGCTCAACTTCCAGCAAGCACGAAACACCTTACCGACAAAAAAATAGGAGGTTTCACATAACTGTTGATTTGCATCCCAAGGGCTTCTAGGCAGTATGTTCTCTGGTGACATTCAGACTTCGATAAATTTGGTGACCTCCCAGCCACGGCACAAAAGCCGAGGATAGCATAGGGAGGCGGAGGATAAGGACCTGCGCGGCTCGCAGATCTGCCATGGAGTGGCCATGGCAGCCAGGAAGTCAGTTGACATTGCAAGCAGGGATGGCAAGATGGTAAGATGGTAAGGTAAGATGGAACCGACCGGATGTCAAAGATACGAGACACTTCACATCCATCCTGCAGCCATTTGGGCTGGCTTTCCTGTTTCACTTCCATGACATGACCATTTCGAGTTTGGCAAGTTCTGATGCGAGCCCTGAAAGTTCGGAGACTGGGAAGTCTTCAGATCCATTGCTCCGAAAACCCTGGTGCCGATGGTTGCCCCGATCGTACCTGCTGGTCTTGGTGATCAATGCCACTGCGACCCTTCTGCTGTGGCCTGATGACGTTGAGCATCCTGACTATTGGGATAAGCATCCTTGTCCGCTCAAGATGCGGCTCTTTTTCTTTGGGCTGATGCTGTCGAGTTTCGGAGCCGGCTGTGTAGCAGCCTATTTGGTGAGAAGAGCTGAAGCTTCATGTCACACAAAGTGGGCTTGTGGCTACGCGATAGTCAATTGGATTCAAGGCATGATGGGCTCGCTGGGAATGGACCATCCCGGTTGGGGGGGCTGCAGGTATGGAGTGATACCAGACCGAGCGCTCGGAGGTGAAATGCGGTACTTGACACTTGCGTTGTGCCGATTGCTGCTGTATCTCGTTGCTGCCTTCTGGATGCAGACCCTCATCGCTTCACGGCTGGATCTCTTGGAGCAATCTTCCAATCGGAACTACCGCAGTGGCTGCTTTCGCAGACTGATGTGGGCCCAAGTCTTTGGGGCAGCAGTGGCTCTGCTTCCCATTGCGGGCATGGTCTATGGCATCCGCAGGCCGAAGGGTGGAATCGTTTGGGACTCAAGTTGGCCCAGTCTGTGCTGTGTAGCAGGCATCACATTGCTTTGCAATGCTGCTGCGAGCGTAGTGGCCATTTGCTCTTTCCGAAAGTCTTATTGGGAGCTGCGGAGGATTTGTCGCCTGGCCGAAGCCAATGAGTCCTCGATCTCTGCAAGATCTTCCTTGAGACGAGCCCGAAGGTTTGCTGGTTTGCAAGGGTTAGGTGTATCTTTTAGCCTCGTGTTCACAGTTCTGCTTGTTCCAGCACGTGTTCTTTCTCTGTTTTTGGTTCATGCAAGCTATGACGGCTATGACGCGCTGAAGTTGGTCTTGTTCTTTATCCAAGCTTTTGACGTTCTGGGAAGTGCTGTGGCCGCTCTCCTTCTGTCCGGCAGTCACAGGATGGACAAAGTTGAACGGAGTCAAGGGAGCCAATGCAGCTGGAAAGTCAACAAGCCCGAGTGGGAGAACTCTCAATGCCGGGGATGACCTTGCGGAGCCTCCTGCAGTTCTATCAAGAAAACCTACAGCCGAGAAGAATGGAATGGCCACCCCTGTATGCGAGGTGAGCATCGAATCGAGCATCTTGCGTCTCACGGAAAATGCTCGATTCGGTGCTCAAATGTGCGCCAGAGGCTGCAGGAAAAGGCTACTTTCGACAGAACACCAATGAAAATTTGACAAGACCTGGAATCATAGAAATGCTGAGAGTTTCAGAAGTGCATGTGTGTGAGAGAGAGAGAGAGAGAGGGAGAATTCTAGGATGTAGTAGGGAAGCAAGTTGGTCGTTCACATCCATTCAATTTCTTCTAAGACAAGACCATGTTGTGCCAACTGTGCTGGAAAGGCAACAGACGGCAACACTTTTTTTTTCTGGGGAAGAGTTTGTGCCTCACATCCATTCACTCGCTGTCTCATGCAGTGCCACACGCAAGGCGCAACGACAATCCCGAGATGAACGCCTGTTCCCCGTCGACACGAAGGCGCCTGGCCTGCATTGTGTATCTGCAAAGGCGAACCAACATGATCCAAAATGATCCAATATCGGCACCGGTCAGATCAGCGGACAAAGACAGAATGGTCAAAATGCCCTGAACCAAAGGGTGGAAATCTGATGGATTCGAATTAATCAAACATATCAAGAAATCATCAGAAATCTCTTGCGGCCACAGGTGAACTTCGCTCTCAAGAGATGTTCTCCATCGGACAGCAAAAACCCGGAAGCAGACCTGGCCAAGCACATTGTCAAAACCTCAGAGCGGAGGACCAAGTGACCAACTGAAGGTTGGGAACATCTTGGAGCTTTCACAAGTTTCACATTCTTGAAACCGCTCCAAGTGAGTGCATGTGGACACCAACAATGTTTTTCCACTTCTTCTGAGATGCANGCTGAGGAACTATATAAATATAACCAAGCCAAACAAAACAACGATATCAGTACTATTAAAAGAATCGATGGAGTTCTAGTTTTCTTCACAGAGAGCAATGATAGGAAGGTGGTACTGTACAACTGGCAACTTCCATATTTCTGTGTTTTGGCTGAGGTGACGGATGGGATGAATCGGACCCACCTGCCTCTGAAGATGCGACATGACTATTGGAGCTGCTATGCCACGCGCCGCCCAAATTTGGGTGTGGATCTGACGGCGCTGTCCTCGATCCAGCTGCGCGGCCCGGCTCGACCTGGAAGCAAGCTTTCCATGGAACGTTCCTGTACTATGTAGAATACACCTATATACACATATAATATATATAAACATATGCATATACTATCATATACTGTACATGTTATGAGAGAATTATGACAGATACACCTAACAGCTTTACCACATGAAGAATAATGCCTGCTGTTTGCAATTGTAAGATATTGGAAGGGTGCCAAGATGTGCCTGGAACAGGATCTCTGGACATCGCCATGAGTGGCGTGGATGTGACGGTGGTTCAGATGGACCAAAGCCAACCCCTGTCCTTCAAGGTTTGGGCTGTGGATGCTGTAGTCATGACTATCACATACCTTGTATCAATGGCGGAGACAAATGCACAAACACCAAAATATGCGAGTAGCATTCATATGGGACGCAGTCAGCTGCCGGACCACTAAGGAATATAATTATGTAGTAGTTTTCAGAGGTCACTGATGCTCAGAGATGCCAGGCCAAGACGGACGACACAGGAGAAGCTCAGATTTGCTTCCTGCCCGCGTCTTTGAACAAAGTACAGGCCGGGACATGGAAGAACCAATGCAGATCGACCAGGATATCAATGGCTACCCCAATAGAATGACTTGAGCAAGGGCTGGCCATTTCTCTGCAGCTCGTTCCGATTGCCAATCCGGTGTCGCTGTGAAAACATGTGAACACTATGTCCAATTTCGGCTGTGTTCCAGGGCACTGAGGCCGGCTGGATCCGGCCGGTTTGTCTCGCTAGTCAGATCTGGTCACCGCGGTGAGAGGTTTCATGCCATAGGACGCCATAGGATTAGCGCAGCCAGTGGTGGATACTGGTGGATTGGTATTCCTTAANATCTGGTCACCGCGGTGAGAGGTTTCATGCCATAGGACGCCATAGGATTAGCGCAGCCAGTGGTGGATACTGGTGGATTGGTATTCCTTAAGATTTGGGGTAAAATTCATCATCAAAAATGTGTTTACAAAATACACACAGAATCACACAGATTTGTATATATATATATACATATATATATATAAATATATATATATATATATATGTAGAATACAACTATATACACACATATAATATAAACATATGCATATACTATCATCAAAGGAAGTTGGGAAGCAATCTTCCGAGTTACGAAAGACTGGAATTGTGGTGACCTAGAGGAGTGATGACTTAGAGTAGTGGTGAGCTAGAGTAGT
>BGPT01003516.1:0-34018 GCA_003297045.1 Symbiodinium sp. clade C Y103 | reverse complement strand
GGAGGAACATAGCAGCAAGACCATACCTCATAGCCTGCCAACTCAATCCAGCAAGTTCTACTTGTTTCTGAAAAATGAGGAAGCCACAAGCACGTTGAAACTAAATCCAGCTGGCAGAAAAATCCCACTGCATCAAAAGCAGTGCTGCAATGTCCGCCAACATGAAAAGGATATCCCGGAATTGCTGTACTGATGTCCAAATCCAGCGGGCGGCGACAACCAACCACAAATCCCCATTGTGCGCCAAGTCCTTGTAGGTACAATGCTGCATCCCACCACCTGTGTACTGCCAGGAGCTCTCCACATGGGTTCATGCCACCTGACAATCCAAAATTGAGCATGAAGCCAGTGAGGAGGGTTCGATGGTTGGATGAACTACGATGGCCAGTAGCCTGTCGATGCACAGGGCCAGAGGCAGCTGCTGACACTTCAATCGCTGTCAAGGGGGACGGCGGCAATTTTTTCTCAAACAATTTGCGTTTGGAAGTCATACAAGCCAACCACTGAGCAGCAATGTCCGAAAGAACACTCGCTAGACATGAAATCACCGAGATGAATGAAGCAGAAGCCTGCAAATCAGTACAGCGTAGCAATTCTAAACACAGACTTGCATCTTGACAAGCAGATTTCGCCATAGCTAGATCCCACACCCGCACAGTGCCAATGTCAGAGGATGAATAGGTGAGAGCCTCGCGAAGCATGCGAGTGGAAGAACTCAAAACAGCCATCTCTGCACTGATGAGTTCCTGTACCCAACATTCATCATCTATGATGCCTATATGCGGTTCAGCCCTACACTTCTGTTGCATCCTGCGCAAAGCCCCGCTCAACCAAAAAGTTTGGTCTGTTGGCGGGCTGCTTCACCAAGTACTCCATACGTCACAACTTTCTGAGTCGAGGATGCATCAACGGAAGACTGGGTCACCCAATCGGCATGAAAATGTGCTTTCAAAACTGCTTCCACTGCAGTTACAGCTGCATAAGTGGATTTCGTGTGTGAAATTTGAACTTTCCCTGAAGGCCATATAGCAACGCAGACTCTGGAGCGTGTCATGATCACCCATGGGATAGCATTATTCAATGTAACACCACGGACTCCTACTGATTGGTTGAGTCGGTCCCATACGCCTGACACGCCAAAACCATCAAAGACGCTGGCCATCTGCAACATCATCACTTTGCCAGATCTCTTGGCAACCCACTCCTGAAGCTGATATTGGTCAGCTTGAACTTGCGGGATCACCGCCATTTGTTTCGGAAGCATAGCATCCATAGGTTCAAAGGCGCGCTTCAGCATGGATGCCAAAATCTCTTTCTGCTCCAAACGACCATCAAGTCTCACACGGCCGGACGTTGTGATGTGGAAGTTGATGCTGGGTCCCATTTTGGTTGACACTGCTGGTACGGCTTCAGAGCCCTTGTACCCAATGCCATTGATCAATGAATGGTGAGCCGTACCCCAGTAAAGCAGATCAACAAACACACCTGCCACAGCCAATTGCCTGTAGAAAAGATATAGTTTGTTCAATGGTGCTGGCTCAGAGCAATGAAAAACAAAGTCTTGGACGTCTGCTTGGCAATCTGCATCTGGTTTTTGTTGTCGCACCACTTCCGCTGGGCTGAAAGGCGGCCACGCTTGTCGTTGTGCATGAAATTTCTCAAAAGCTTTTGGTGGCAAGGCAAGGCCAGAAGGCGCAGTTTGTGATAATTTGTTTTGCACTGGTTGGAGAGGCTGGCGCTGAACCAACTCGAATGCTTGATGTGCATCATTCTCTCCTTTGGATTCAGCACGGACCATTTGCAAAGAACTCGTCACTTCTCTGCAAGATACATCAGGCACAGCAGGGGATTGGAAAAGTCGCCTGGAAATGTCAAAGGAATCATCTGGATCCAATTGAGTTGGAGCAATGCTCATAGGAGTCACCGGAAGTTCACCTTGATTTTGAAGAAACATTTTCTGCTCCGTATTCATCAGGGCCAGTCTATGCCCTGGCACAGCTCTCGATTTTGAACGAGCAGCAGTTGCACCACGTCGCCTGGGCAAGGCACTTCGAGCGCGAGAATCGCGACGCTGTGACTCAGCACAATGATCACGACGAGGTGTCCTGCTTCGGTGCTGAGATCTGTGCGCTGGAGTTTCTGGCCGCTCATCACTCCTGTTCTTTTCCAAAGCATCAACCGCCTCTTTGGCAGTTTTTTTCCAATCAATGCTGGGCAGAGCGACATCTTGAAACAACGATTTCACAATGAGTTCTGCAGTGCGAGTCACCCTTTCAATGTTGTCCCTAGGGAGGGCATTCACTTGCCACAATTCAACCAACATGCGGACTACATGATGCCGAAGATTTTCTCGTTTGTGAGTGCCTTTCACTAGGACATTTTGGATTCCTGCTTCTCTCTGCCGCACAATGTGTCCACCCTTCGAAATGTCAAGCCCAAACGCGGCCAAAAACTGCAATCGCTCCATATTGATTGCAGATGCCACTCACGCTCCTGCCATTCCGCAAATGCATGCATTGTCACTTCACCGCATCAGTCCAGGAGCAGGCTGTGCTCTAAAGCACGAAGTGATTATGACATCTGTGGACATGGCATCAAGGATATTGTAGCTCAGATCTGATGACAACGTAAAATCAATGAAACGAAACAAGTCGTTACACAATCAAATTCGGTCACGAAAAGAAACCAAATTCACGTAAAGAAGGCTACAAACATGCCAATTAAAAAAAAACACAAAACAGATACAGCAAGAAATGATCACAATGTAAATTACGCAGTCCTGAACCAAGGGCAATACCTTGGAAAGCAGTTGCTCCTGAAGCTCAATAGGGTAGCGATTATCATCCAAAAGCTAAGGAAACATGACCGCAGCATAACGGGTGGATTATTTCCCTGTAACAGTAAAAGCAAGTAAGCGAAAAAAGGCAAAATGAAATGAAGACACATTCCGTTCCAGTTCGAAGCCACAAATTCAACCATTTACCCCATCTTGTCCAATTCAGGGCGGCGAAAGGAAAGGGACAAAAAGCAAAACCACCAATGGAGTCAATCAACCAAGCAACAGGCAAACGAGGAACCAAAACAGAGAAACGGTGGTTTTGGTTATTGTCCCGCTAAAAAATGTTGGTAATGCTCCAGGAGAAAAACACAAATAATCCGAGCGAGCACTGTAAAATGAGTCAACTTCACCTCCAAGCAGTACAAACGCATTGTCCTCCAGAAGATCTCGTCAGCGCATACACGGTCCTAAGACAAGCACTGCTTGTTCCAGACGGTTTCAACAACATCTTCCATGTAAATGCCGTTGTTCACCATTGCCATGAACATCGATATACGGGTAGGAAACATATAATATGGGGCACAGTGCATGCGTCAGGAGAATAAGCGAATAACTGCTCTTCTCACTAACGATGACTTTGTTTCTCTCTTCAAGTTCCCTGAAAATGTAGGAGAAAAGAAAAAAAAACAAAAAAAAAACAGGAAGATGGTTGGCACGTTTAAAGACGGCTCAAACGCATCGCATCTGCAGTGCAACATGGTGCTACATAGGAGACAATGTACAGACCAAGGTGCCTTTGTCAATGCCAGGAGTCGCCCCAATACCCCTGGTCTCTGGAATATGCCAAACGGCTACAATAGTGCGTGCAACCATGGTCAGAATTTGCATCAAATGACACTTACCACAAAACAAGAAAAAGTCAACTCAGCCATGGCAATGACGGGAAAATTTGGCTACTGGGGCCGGGTAAAACTGAAACCTGACAATTTGCACCGGTGAGATACAAGAGCAAAAACTTTGCACAGTTGTCACAGGCCTGCATCTTTCACGTGCGAGGATTTGAATCAGCCACCCTTCCTTTTAAAGGAAAAAAAAACCGGCGCTTCACCACCATACTACAAGAGACATCGAATGAGCCTCAACCACGACAGAAAAAATCAAGATCATACATTCATGTGAAACTCAGCGGCACAAGTGAGGTTTAGCGTGTTTACCACGCTATGGTTCTGCATTCAAGTATTGTTTCCTACACCGTGCCCATAATGCACTGGAAACTTTCCATTTGACTGCTGCCAACCTCTTCGTTGGCCAGCATTTATGCATCAGAAAATGACGATTCATGAGGTTGATCTTGCGCTGAATGCACATGCTGGACGAACCATTTCCAGCATGAGATTTGCCCCCCTTCAATCCGTGTGATTGACGTTGCTTCTGAAGAGCTCCTTTGTGAATAGGTTGCGTTCCACGACGCGATGACCCAAGCATTTTCCGCTGTGATGCAGATAAATTTTCCGAAGCTTTTGCTCTGACATTTGCTGCTGCAGCTGTTCGTTGCATATTGCGTGCAAACACATAGCCTGCCTGTCCTCCTTTGGAGGTGACAAGCTGTATATTTGATTTGAACGCTGAAGTCTGATGCACGAAATTTGGATCCAGCAGGAAAAATGAAAAAGTCCATCGACTCATCGTTGATGCCATGGCGTTGTCATTCAGGTAGCCACCATTGATAAACTGAAGGACCTGATTGCTAATTTGAGGAAAACTTGAAGTGCGTCGCCACAAGTAGCAGTGACCTTGCATAATGTAATCCCCATGGCGCACACCAAGAATTGATGAAGCTAGGTTCCTCCATCCAAAACTGTAAACCGGAGTGCCTCCCAACAATGCACACGTCCAATTGGGGAACGAGATGGAAACTTGGCTGAGTTTATCGGCCAACTTGACAATGAAATCTTTAGGTTCGCAGAGAGCGGGTCCAAGAACGCAATCATCTTCACAAATCAAACAATACTCATTGTCTTGTAGAAATACCTGCGCTTTGGAAATTGCAGCATGATGGCTCCGTGCACAAGCATGCTGTGCCCATACATTGGTGCCTCCGCATTTCGATAATTTTGAAGCTCTCAACTTCCAGGACTCTCTGCTCACCTCACCCCCCATGCCAGTGTCATAGGATAACGTCCAAACATTTTTGATTCTGCGACTGCGCCCACCGCGTGCCAGCAATTCATTGCCATCAAATGCTTTCAGAAAGTGAACGTTGAAGAAACCAAATTGATTCATCAGGTGAATCATATGGGCCTTGCGGCCCTCGTCTTGTTTCATATTGATGATGATCACTGGCATGACACGAAGAGAAGCAGCAAGGTCACACATGGCTACTGACACTGATATCAACAAGGTGTCAAAGAAACATACCATATACTTTGACAGGAAAAACAAAAACATCCATGCAACATCACTCAGAGGTGAACAAGTGGACTAAAACTTTAAAAGCTTATATATGATTTAACGCCGTTATTGCCTTGACACGTTCAGCACTTAGATGTTGCAATAAGAAAAAACGGCCGCAGCGGTGGAATACTCTTTCCAAGGCATAGCTCATCACCATTTGCCAAACAGCTCTCGACCAAGTCCATGGGCAGCAAATCACACTCGCGAATAATAGTGATGTTCCCAGTTGCGGAAATGAACCATAAACGTTCATGAACCGTGCCGTGCGCGTTTCGTGGTTCCCATCGCCGATAACAACAGACATGTTTTGAAAGACATCATTGGGTCATACATGACAAGCCTGTCGTCCAACTATATTCCAAAAACAAAAGAAGTCCGAGCACATGCAACTTACCTCTCCTTTCGAAGGCACATGAACATATCCAAGAGAGCAATATACCTCCCAAGGATTGCTATGGCCCTTCGCAAAGGTAATTCGAGAAAGTGCGATATAATTGCGCATAACCATTGTCATCCGATATGCATTAACGGATTTTTTCAAAGAAAAACAAATCCACTGTTCAATCCACTGTTGATCACCGCCCACTGACCAATCATGCCAGCCATGGATGAGTCTCCACCCTAAACACAAAGAAATCATAATTTTGTTTTTGTTTTCCAGTTATTCCATTCCACTGGGAGAAACCTCAGGAGAAACCTCAGAATTACCCTGCCTGAAGGGGGGCTTGCACCACATGTTTGCGACCTGCCTGCACACTAGCCTGTCAACCTTCGGAGGAAGTGGTTACATTGTTTCGTGTTGGAAAACCAAAATTACATGGCAAAATGGCTGCGGGAGAGGTGTCATGTGCAAAAGTACTTGAACCTGCAACCAAGGCAAGAAGTTGGTTGTTGTACTCCTCAATGGAGGCGGCCAGGGGTAGGTTTCGCATCTCTCGAATCAACTGGACAGCGACAGTTGTGGGAGTGTCCAAAGCATCAGTTGGCACAGTAGATGTATTGGGAGGGGTGGATGGTGCGTCAACCGGGTACGTGTCCAATCCATAGTGTTGACGCCAATAGTTGCCCATCCTTTGGGCCATGTTCCAGTCCCCCACCAACTTGAAGAAAAAGAATTCCACCTGATGTTCCCGTGGTCGGCCTGTTTCAAGATTGGTCTCGGTGACCATCAGATCGCGGGAGGCCGCGGGAGTACCATGGTTCCATTCAACCACTGTAAACATCAGCTGATGTTTGGGAAGACGACGTTCCTGAGAATACTGATTGAAGGTGTGGTAGGGCGCACCATCCGTAGTATCGGAAACGAAGGGAGATGGAATGGGGCCGCCTGAAGCAGACGGAGGAGTGGCCCCGTAAGTCTGGCTGGTAATCGTCGGATCCAAAGGGGTGATGGCAGGAGCCGCAGCCGTAGTAGTCGACGATGACGATGAAGGTAGGACCAAATTTGGTGCCGAAGGAGTTGAGGTCGACCCAGAAGCGTCAGGACGGGAGCTAGCCGGCCACGGAAGATGTGCCATGGTAGCGTCACGTTTGGAGCCAGACATCTTGAACCAACACTCGTGGAAAAACATCAATTGGGAAGCAATGGTGACAGTAACAAATGAAATTAAGAGGGACTCAACCCATTGATCAAACAAGCTCTGCAAATAGGCCATTTTGACCAGTGACGGCGATCACGGGAGCAAACAATTGGGGTCGTTCAAATGGCAACTCATATGACACAGGAAGGGGACACCATCATGGAGATGAAGTCCTTCACGAAAATGCTGACCGTAGAGGGTGGTAGCACTAAATTGGTGAGTTTGCCACTGTGGGCGATATTCATCCNTTCACGAAAATGCTGACCGTAGAGGGTGGTAGCACTAAATTGGTGAGTTTGCCACTGTGGGCGATATTCATCCAATAAATTGCGAAGATTCCAAAAAGGCTGGTCAGGCTTGACTTGAAACACTTCTAATCCCTGATTTTCGGTGTACCTGAGGTCCAAATCGTCAGGACTGATGGAGATCTGCCACTGTTCTTCAACTCGTTCAGCAATACCAGAAAGTAATTGATCGAACAGGTAGGTGTCAACTTGGTTGGAGTAGACGTAGCGAGTATATTGCCAAAGAGCTTTTTCTTCCATAAGGGAAAGAGGAATATGGTTCAAGGGATGCATGGCTGAAAAGTTCCAATTTTCATCGGCCAGGTAGTGCAGTTCCGAGAAATCAGTCACAATGACCACATCCCGTGAGGCGGGACCTTCAGAGCTAGTAGAAGGGCTTGGTGGCAAGGGCAGTTGAGACGCATGGTGAGAAGATCCCAAAGACCTCGAAGGAGCACCAGATGGCGACGGAGGGTCATCACGAGAGCGAGAACGTTCCACGTACATATCGGGTAAATAAAGGCTAAGAGCGATTGAGCTGGACAGGAGCGGTGAAAAGGAAGTGTGAAATAAGCAAACAGAAAACCAAAGATGAAGCAGAAAGAATGACAAGCAAGTAACATCCAGAAAAACATGGAGTTTTTTGGTGAGTCTGTGACGGATATCCAAAGGAAAGACGCATTTGCATCAGACCGGTGTCATTAAGCACTCTAACATTCACGACAAACAAGTCTGCACATAAATGGGACCCATTGGTTAGAGTGGTCCATGGAAGAATACGCATCATATTGTCGGCGTGGCCAGTCAGGGCGGCATGTAGACAAGAACCGTTTCACGGTATGGTCCAATTGGAGGACGACTTCGTGACCTTGATCGTCTTCATAACATAGTTGAAGAGAGTGGGGAGCAACCACAAGCTGCCATTGGTCCATGATGCGACGGGACACAAGATGAATGAGTTCCAGAACACGTGTGCGGTCAAGATCGTTGACGTGCAGGTGTCGGGTAACTTGCCATAGTGCTTGTTCAGCGTAACCCGTCAAATTGTCGTAGATGTCCCGGTTCATAGCTGCATAGTATCGGTAACGTTGTGACAAGGATGCCAATAAGGAAAAGTCAATGATGATCATCACAGGGCGAGGAGGAAACCGTAGATGATGAGGAAGGTAACTTCTGCCGGTCGGAGGGATCGCAGTGGAGGGTCGCTGGCTCAAACGACATGGCCAAGACCATGAGGTAGAAGGGGCAGAAGCCATGATGTGAAATAGCAAGTTGCTTGAGAATGGAAGATCCGAACAGCAAATAAGTTGGGAGGTCAGGTAAATGAAAACAAAAACAAGAGACAAAAGAGAAAACAGGGACTGAATAAAAATGAGCAAAGCAAAGAACAAAAGAAGGAGAAACGGAAGATGGGAATTACTCATGTAAATAAACGTGACAGGTTGGTCGCTCAACTATCTCACAGCGCTTGTTTTGGCACGGCATCAAAAACTGACGTACTAGGCTCCACAATGAGGAGACGAAAATACCAAGCGATCAATACCTATGCCTCAGGTTCACGACGTGGAATCAAGATGTTGGTATGGTCCCTGCCCGTTGATTGAAGCCATAGCCATCGAGCGCGGCAACTTTCCGCTGTTCGATGTAGACGTTGCCCAATGGTCTTCCAGCTTGGCCTGGCCTTGGTATCCCTCTTGTACGAAATCAACTCTTGGTCATCGACGGGAGCCCAATTGCNGATGTAGACGTTGCCCAATGGTCTTCCAGCTTGGCCTGGCCTTGGTATCCCTCTTGTACGAAATCAACTCTTGGTCATCGACGGGAGCCCAATTGCGAAGAAGATCACGTGGAGGAGCTGTAGGACCCGTAGAAGACATAGCAGGAGGTCGTTCTCCAGATGGTGGACGAGTTGAAAGGGGGCTGTCATTGGAATCAGAGTCGGCAGCGTCACCTGCGTCATCAGGGTCTCGAGGTGGGGAGTCGGTAATGGGAAGGACATGGCCCGAGGTATGGACTGCTGTGGATTCAGCTGGGTTGGAAGAATCCGGAGCAGGGGCGGATGAGCGGACAGGTTCGGGTGCCGGTGGATCAAGAGGTGGCATATCATCATAGGGGCCCGGAGTGACCAGGGAGGACACTCGACGTTTTTTGCGTCGTCTTTCGGGGGCCATGAGAGGAGAGGACGAACGGAGAGGGCGAGTAGCTGGAGTTGCAGGGACTGAAGCGTCCCCCGGGTGGGAAAGTGTTGTAGGTGGAACAGGGGGACCGGAATCCCCACTCGGTGGCACAGGAGTGGAAGTGGACTGAGGCGGGTGGGATGGTGGAGGCACAGGAGGGGACCGGCTGATTGAGAGTCCCCGTGGAGGTGGACGATCAACAATAGCAGGGCAAGAAGTCCCTGGATATGGAGGGGCAGCAGAGCCCTTAGCCATCGACACTGCCGTGAAGGTTGTGGAGCTCACTGGTGGAACATGACGACGGGGATTGGGGGATGTCGGCATGGGATCACGAGTAGGAGGAGGGCCAATCATCACACCAGGGATGTCGTCAACAGTGCGTGTAGAGATGGCATAGTCCGTGATAGGACGGCTGGAGCTGGCAGGATTGGAAGGACGTCCCGGGTGAGGCACAAAAGTGGTCAGGTGGTGGCCTGGACTGGCAGGGACGGAGGCCGGCGCAGGATTGACGTCTGCAGGAGGGACGAACCACGGCATATGTCCCGCCAGGTACTGTAGATGGAGCAAAGCATTGCCCAAATGGTATGTCATAGCAGAACGACTGTCCATGGTGAACTGAGGAAAAGAAAAGCACGAAAAGAGAGCGACAAATTTGAGCCAAGACGCTGAAGAGGTCAAGATGGGAGAGTACAGGAGGAGAAAACGCAAAACCAAAGTCAAAATGAGAAACAGTATGAGATCCAACCTGAGAAACATACCGTTAATGTCCAGGTGAATTGAATCGAAACTTTTCTCACTGGGTGGACGACAAAATCTGAGAGGAAATCGTCTGGAGGTCAGTTGCCTCAAACCCTGCCAAAGTGTACAGGTCGATTAATTGCTGAATGCCGGCATGAACTCGATGGATCGGGTGAGCTCCTTTTGCCACAATGTGGCAGCGCGAGCGAAAGCCACTCAGGAGAACTTTTGGTGGAGATGCCGAGAATGGTGAGAGGACCTGGGAGGTGTCCGTCGGACCACAGTAGATCAGCTCAAAAGGCTCGGTGGCAATCATGAAGCCCAAAAATTCTTGATCGGGTTCCGTTTCAAGAAGGATGGGTCGACCATAGAAACCGNGGTGGCAATCATGAAGCCCAAAAATTCTTGATCGGGTTCCGTTTCAAGAAGGATGGGTCGACCATAGAAACCGTCATCTAACAACGTCTCGTATGGAGGAAGGTCAACTAAGCGAGGATCACCAAGGAGAAGGCGGTTGTCCACGTAACGGATATGTCGAACGAACAAATTGTGATTCGACAGAATTTCCCGAAAATTGTGGAACCAAATCTCTTCACTGATGGATACAACCATCAAGCACATAGCAGGAGACAATGGACTGCCCATAGGACTGCCTCGTCGTTGCTTGACGCAGCGGTTCCCCAAAGCAAAAGTTTGCATGTCCAAGGCGGTGGTGAGGAGAGAAGGGACATCGCCAATCACAATCTTCCTGGCGACGTTGAGTCGACGGAACGTACGGCCTTTGATGAGATCACCAGGTTGATTGGTTTTTCCGGGGTAGACGGAGAAGACCTCGTCGTTGTTGACGTTCATCTTGGGCCGCAAGAAGTCCAGGNGAGATCACCAGGTTGATTGGTTTTTCCGGGGTAGACGGAGAAGACCTCGTCGTTGTTGACGTTCATCTTGGGCCGCAAGAAGTCCAGGAGCATGTACCAAGAGCCAATGAAGCGGTCGGGCTCGATGCTGGTGAAGAAGCCAGCCAGATCCTGATTGAATAACCTTAGCGATTGATTCTCAGGAACGGACTTGAGGATGGCCAGGAGCTCGTAGACGTCACCAACCGCAAAATGGTGAGGACAGCCAGCTGGAATAAGTTGGTATAGAAGACGGGATAGGATGTTGAGCATGGGTCGGAACGGGGCATCCACGAAGGAAATGATGGGGCGACCACTGTGGTAGGCTTTTTTGGCCTTACTCAGAATGTAGCCTGAGGGAATCTGACGGCCCCGACCGATGGCCCAAGGGTAGGTGCGCCCATATTGATCCTGGAGATGGTCAATAAGGTGGTCTACGACCTGAGTGGGAGATTCCTCACTGTGACAGAAGACCTGGGGATCCATGAAGGTCTTTTCAATAGCCTCATAATAGAGGACCGGGCAAAAGATGCGAAGTGATGAGGCATGCTTGTCTTCACAGTGAAAGACAGCTTGTGGGAATAGTTCTTGTAGTTGGGAGATGGAGGATTTGGTGAGGTGAGCGGTAAGTTGGGCTTTGTGGGAGGACCATAATTGGTCAATAAGTTCGTGGAATCTGGCGGAGGGAATGGAAGGCAGGCCATTGGTGCGAGCCCAGTTTTTGAAACTCTGGGACATCTGTCGACAATAATCACGTTTGGAAGGGAAGACCTTGTTGAGAAGAGACCCAGAGCATAATGGGCGAAGGGATTCTGGCACGAGAGGGGCCAGAAGGGCCCCGGAGAGAACCCAATGGTCTTCAGTAGCGTTGAGGCACGCTGACTTGTAGGTGAGCCAGTCTTTGCAACAACAAGTTGGAGTGTTGCCAAGTGACCAGTCAGTCATTGCGAGCTTGTGGTTGCAAAGGATGTCCAAAACGGCCTGATGTTTAATGAACAACACTTTGAACGAGGGATTGTGGCACGGAACGTGGTGTGACAACACCTCATGAAACCAGGATCGCAAGAAGCGACTGACTGTGCGTTCCAGGTCCGGTAAAAGGGACCAGGGAAGCCGAATGGCTGCGGCTTTGGGAGCGGGTTTTCCCTTCCACCAAGTGATGGTAGCGTCTATGGCTTGAAGGGAAAGAGTTCGAAAGGGCTCCTGGATGTTGCTGGCCAATCGTCGGAGTGCATAGGACATGGTTAGACCACCATCTAATGACCGAAGAAATTTCGTGGCCTCGAAGCGAGATTTGGTGTTGGAGCCCAAATCGTGGATAAGTTTCCACATCTCCAGGCGGTTTTGAAAGCGAGGAGAACTGAGAATCTCTTTGACACACATAGGTGTGAATTTATGACGGCGTTTGCGCCACAAAGTTGCCAAACCAAACTGGGGATTCAAGCTCATGGCAGGTCGTTTGAGGAGACCTTTTCGAGGGTGAAAAAACTGGCAAATGAAAGGGTAGTTCAGCGCACCAACGGTGAGAACCTTTAGGGCCAGTTCGAGACTGCGGAAGTCAGGACGGCGCAGAAAGATTGGGAGTGGAGCCCAAGTGAACAAACTGTTTTGTTCGTGCCAGTAGCGTAAAGAAAGTTCCGCTTGAACCAAGCGGTCGTTGCCCAATTGGAGAAATTTCCGGAAACGAGAATGTTCCCGAGACATGACTCCATTGATGGAGGAGCCAATGTAGAATTTGGGTTGCAAGTTCTGTATGTGGGTGAAGCGTATGTACACCGAATTGGGTTGAAAAAAGTCCTGCATGAAGAAGGCATGGTCCGACAAGTGAGGGGACCACAAATATCGAAGGCTGGCGCAAGCTTCCAAAATAGCTTTCAACTTGGAATTGGGATTGAGACCATGAACAATCATAAGGAGCATAAGACGGGTTTGAGTAATGCGAAAGGCATAAAAGAGCATGATCGAAGAAGAAGTGGAAAAGGGAGTCAAAAGTAAGAGCACCAAGATCATGGAGTGAAGAAGGTGAAGAAGTGATTGGAGGTGTTTGTGTTTAAGCTTGCGTCGGAGCTGAGGCCCTAGTCAACAACTCATCGTCACCGCCACGGTCAGGACCTTGACCAAATTGGTGTCGTTGAAATTGCCCTTGAGGAGCGAAACGGGAAGGCCCATCATGAGGGCGGTGCGCTGGACTGTGTCAATTGCAGCGTCCGGCTGGGCTTGCCACCAGTCATCCACCTTGACTAAGTTTCTTTCCACTGTGGCCCGTTGTGATGGAGTGAGATCCAGATCATGGAGCCACTGCTTGTAGTTGCGATTGGCCAAAGTCGAAATGGGATGGTCAAGGAGCCATTGATTGGGGTTGACAGGAGCAACCAACAAGGAGGAAGGTTCGAAGGCAGGAGGTGGAGTGGCGGCATTGCCCTGAAGGGCTCTGGCAATGGGTGTGGAGGGAGGAGGAGCTGATGGTGAAGAAGTAGAAGGAGGAGGAGCCGACGAATCAGGTGGAACAGGATCAGAGGAATCACCCAAGCGTTGTTGGAGTTCTGCCACTTTCTGTTGCAGCTGGGTACTCGTGTGTTGGGACGATGGATCAGTGGCTTTCATCGGAGCCCATTGTTGGATGTATTCCGCGACGACCTTGGCCGCATACTTGGTGTTGTTGATCTTGTNTTTCATCGGAGCCCATTGTTGGATGTATTCCGCGACGACCTTGGCCGCATACTTGGTGTTGTTGATCTTGTCCAGCGTCTGTCCATCAAGTCGAGCCTTACATTGGCAAATACGGTCCATGTCGATGCCACGGTTCCGAAGTTGAGACAATAATTCGGTTCCAAACACCACGGTGGCAATGTCTCCAGTCGGAATCAAATAGAGTTCGCGGCCATGAGCCANACGGTTCCGAAGTTGAGACAATAATTCGGTTCCAAACACCACGGTGGCAATGTCTCCAGTCGGAATCAAATAGAGTTCGCGGCCATGAGCCAATTTGCGAAGCCAAAAGTTGTCGGCTTGTTGATATAGCAAGGCCGCCACAGGCAGAGCCAAAGGATCACACCCTTCAATATCCAACCGTGAGGTGAAGGCTGAGGACCGGATAGTCCGAGGAAGAGTAAGGCCATTGACCTTGTTGCAATCGTGGTGCGTTGTGTCACTCTGCCAATACTGGTTGGCGTCGAAGCCGTATACTCGAACCTCATCAGTTGTGGAAGAGGCCGATGCTGGAGGTCGAGAGGGCGGAGTGGAGCCACGTTGCGAAGGGCAAGATGAAGGAGTGCCACTGGGTGGTGGAGAATGAGATTGATGGGGAGTGGGAGGACTGAGAAGTTGTGTTGGCGGAATGGGCTGAGTAGCCGGAATGGATTGCGATGGAGGAAAACATTGAGTGGGTGAGCAAGGGGTTGGTGGAAAAGGGCACGGAGGGCCAGGATGCCAGCTGCGAGGAGGGGCAGGAATGGTCGAAGAAGTACCCAAGGGACGATTGTAAGGTCCAGGCACATGGTAAGGTCCAGGCGTAGGTGACCACGTGGGTCGAAACATTGGTGGTCGCTGAGGGTCAGACCGAGGAGGAACCGCGCGAATCGATGATCCCATAGGGCCGCGCCACGTAGGAAAGCCCGGGAGTACTCGTTCAGCTCGAGGCGATCGAGAGCGATCATGAGATGCCATGACGGTAACGTCGAGACCAGAAGTAGGGGCTACTCACTAGGATGGTGAAAGGAGCACTGAGCATCACGGGAAGGGTCATGCCAAAGTAGCAAGTTCAGGGGTTCTAGGCTTAGCCCCATGCCATACTCAAAAAGAAACCAAAAAGTGCAAGATCCAAAAACGGAACGACGCCAGATAGAGGCAATGAAAATTAGAAACAACAAAAGTAAGTGTGGTAGGGTTCTAGGCTTAGCCCCTGGCCATGACCAAAAAATTGGAAAATCAGATTGAGACAACCGTGCAGTGTATCAAAATCTTTTGCATGGGAAGATGTCCAGAGTCGCACTCTAGAAACTATAGTACAAAGGTGATACTCCCGATAGCCTCACGGGTCCTCCTCCTCATCATATTCATTGCCACCTCGACGGCTCCAAGAGCGGAGACGGTCCACGTCCTCAGGAGCACGATCATATTCTGGGTCGTCGGCTGATTCCTTAGAAGGATCCTTAGCAGTACCGGATGGATAAGTTGCGGACCGACTTTGGCCCCGTTCAATAAAGGAGAGGTCCGGCCACACCACAATAAGGCTTCTGATCGTACAATGTTCACTGCGTGCCACCGTGTACTTCTCAGATGTTGTGACGACGCCCTTCAGTGCGCATTGAAGTTGTGCCCAGTCGTTGCCCCCAGCTTTCAAGGCCAAGTGTTCCCTGGCACCTTTGTATTGAAGTGCAAGTAAAATATCCTGTTGACCCNGCATTGAAGTTGTGCCCAGTCGTTGCCCCCAGCTTTCAAGGCCAAGTGTTCCCTGGCACCTTTGTATTGAAGTGCAAGTAAAATATCCTGTTGACCCTTGCCCTTGAGGGTGGCCCTGTCCAGGAGATCGACCAAGGTGTAGTTGGTGATGTCATCAGACCGGCTGGTCACACATTGGCCCATGGCAAAGCATCCATAGGTTGGTTGCTCACTCTTGCACAGGTTATCATCAAAGCTCCAATCAGCCGGACGGACCAAGGCCTCGGCCAAGCAATTCTTGGCGCCAATGATGTTGGTGCCGTGGAGCATAGCATAGCTGTGGCTGGCTTGGCCCAAGAAAGGCGGTTTCTCCCTGAAGCGGGGAATGTGGGACAATCGAACCACCATGGCCCGTTGGGAAGTGTTCGGTAGGACCAAGACTTCCACTCGGTTAAAGTCCACCTCGGATAATAAATGTGATGCTGCAAGGACATGGATGAGGGATTGAAGACGAGTTGGTGGAATCTCTGGGTCGATGCGACGCATCTGATCAATAAAGAAGTCGCGCGCTCGAATGTCGATGGTGTTGGCAAGTTGTGGTCGTTCATGAACAGCGACCTCGTTCGCTGCTTTGGTTCTTGTTGGATCATTCAGGCACTTCTGGACGGTCTGACGCCACTCATCCTTCAAACTGGGGTCCACAAGAGAGACATGACCTGGAGGAAGTTCTTGGACGGAAGAGGAGTGAGGAGGTGACGACTTGCGACGACGTGGAGGTCGACGCTCAGAAAATGCAGTGCGGGGAGGGGAAGAATTGCCGGAAGGTCGATTGTCCAAAGGTGGCATCTTAGGTGGATCTGGAGAACGCCAGGACGACGTTTGGGATCCCCAGGTAGGATCTTGCCATTCCGTGGACTTTGAAGACCACTTCGAATCTTTCCAATCGGAAGACCAAGAATGGGACCAGGTGGACTGATGTGGTTTGTCGGAACTCTTCCATTGAGAATAATCAATCCATCCCGAGGTGGTGGTAGTAGAGGACCAAGTAGGAACGTTGGCCTCTCTGAGTTGAACAGGAGGGCGGTTTGGTGAACGGGAATGGAGTTTGATGGGTGAACGGACAATGGAAGGAGAGTGAGGTTTGGTGTGACGAGGTCTGGAACGGTGGGACCTGGAGCGGTGGGATCGAGTGCGACGACGGGAAGGTGAACGAGGGCGGCGCCGGGGAGGTGAACGGTGTCGAGGAGCAGATCTCTTGGCCTCGGCATACCTTGGTCGTGTTGGAGAGCGAGGAGAATGGACGGAAGGAGTGGAACGGTGAGCACGAGGCAGAGGAGGGCGAGAGGGAGGGGCAGCAGGGCCCGAAGTTGGAAGTGGTTCTGGAGTTGTGGGAGGAGGATGGGATGGAGTAGGAGTGGGTTCCGGTGCCAGTGGTTGATGTCGCATAGACTCTTTACAGGCAGAAAGAATCTGGGAAGCTACCTCTGCTGGGTCCAAAGGTGGAGGAGCCGGAGGTGATGTGACAGGAGCAGCAGGTGTGGTGGTTGGCTGAGGAGTGGGAATAGGTTCAGAAGCAGGTGGCACAGGAGTGGAAGAAGGTTGAGGCGATGTGGAGAGTGGCAAATGAGAGAGAAGATTCTGTTGTTGTTGTAGTAAAAGGTTAAGCTGAGCCTGATACTGAGATTCGCGCGATTGGGCTTGATTCACCCGGTCGGTCAAAATCTGTTCACGCATGAAGTTTTCAGGGCCATATCCACTTGGTGGAGGACTGGAAAAAGGAAAACCTGTCGATGACATCTGGGGCACCGGGTTCATCATGGAGAATCCCGTAGTTTGCATCATAGGGCCCTGAAATGGCGTAGTAGTAGGCATCTGTGGATGAGGCATGAATGAAGTGGACCCAGGTATGAAGTTGGACGATCCCGGAGACATAGGTTGTGATGTAGTTCCAGGCTGATTCCAGGCACGTTGGTTCCAAGAAAACGGAAACATGATGCAGCGCAGCGAGGAGGGAAACAGTGAACTGTCAGGTATGAAGAAAACCAAAACATCAAAACAAAATGCACTCTAAGATACGCATGCAAATTCGTGATAAGGCTCAGAGGCCCTCGACTGTCAATTTTGGTAGTTGCACACAATCGTGCCGTGGACGGCTTAAGTAGTCAAAGTGAATTACGTGCACAACTGACCTCACCAAAGAACCATAAAGAGCAAGAAATCACCATACCTGCAAGCATGGCCTGACGCCTGTTCCACATGATGCAAATGAGCAATGCTGACCGTCTGTCTCTTGAGCAAAGCTGGAAAAGGAGGTTTTCGGTCTCTCTGTCAAAGAAGGTGATTGCCAGAAACGGCGGCCAATAGTTTAACCACGACCAGCGACAACGAAGCTCCAAAAAGGTGAAGTGCCAAAAACAACGGCCAATAGGTTGTAAAAAAGGTGAATGCCCGGCACGGCGGCCAATTGTTGCAACACACGACCGATCAACGGTGAGAAATTGAAAGAAGGCCAACTGTTCCACTTTACTTAGACGAATTACAATGTTAAAAAACCTCACTTCAGTATTCAAGTCGAAGCGTCGGGCGGTTTACCTAGACAGGTATTCCCCGAGGGGCTCATGCCACCATGACGGAATCCGANCAAGTCGAAGCGTCGGGCGGTTTACCTAGACAGGTATTCCCCGAGGGGCTCATGCCACCATGACGGAATCCGACATGAGTCACACACTTGTATAGAAACATCGCAATGAATTTTGTATCTAGAGTGCATTCGACGTGCAAAACACACTCCCTATAACTGGTCCTGACAGGGCAAGTGCAGAATGTGACGGAGGAGTAAATCTTCCAATAAGGCGACAAATAAATCATCAAATAAAACGTCATGGAGATCATCAAATAAGATGCAGATTGCGGAAACCATGCAGTGCAAGGTAAATGAAAATCGACTTGCCGGTTCTTAGCTTAGCCGGTTGCTATGAACAAATGCAGGTACGTGGATTCTGCGTCCAGAATCCATTTCACTGTGCAACAGATGCGTCTTCGTTGGATGGAGACATCTGAGGCACACTCCANCTATGAACAAATGCAGGTACGTGGATTCTGCGTCCAGAATCCATTTCACTGTGCAACAGATGCGTCTTCGTTGGATGGAGACATCTGAGGCACACTCCACCCCCCTGCGAAAATCAAAAGAGCCAAACGAGTATGACAGCAAGTATCGGATAGAAGTTTTACCTCTGTTCAGAGGTTACACACACACACACGGATATATATATATATAATATCGCAATATATCGCAATATATCGCTATATATCACAATTTCACATGTAAACCACATATTTATCAAAGAACATTCCCCAAAAAACTCGCAATTTCTTCCGGCTCAACTTTTTGCGCTGTCAGGTGGCTGGAGCATCACCCAAAGGGGTTGGTGGGCGCATGGCAGATGTACTTGCAGCCGGAAGTCAGAAGTTTTTCGGGTTGCACAGTGTCCGGGACTGCCCCAATTGGCCCCTGCTTTGTGCAAAGGCGTATAACAAGAGAACTTAATCTTGTCTCATGCAAGGCTATCCCAAACAAATTTCATAGCGGTTCAAAAGTCCAACACTTTTGTGAGTGCTTTGCTCATTCCGCTCCAGAATCCATGGCCCAGGTTTGCGACCAGCTCCTTTTCCCTCAAGGGCAAAAAGACGTGGTCAGAAGGATTCAGTGTAATACAGCAGTCTGTGGATGGCAGTGGCGACATCCGTACCCTTGAAAACTATGTCGCACGAGCCTCGACAGAGAAGTACAGAGAAGTGATTATGGTATCTTGCAGTGGTCTTCCCTTTGTTCATGTCGAAGCCTGTCCTAACTTCCCATACTCTTTTGGTGCTGGTGTCTAAGGAAGGCCACTCATCGACAACATCACCAAGGAAGAATTGGGAAACATTTATTCGGAGGAGTATTCCAAGAACCTTGGGAAAATGATTGACAGCGCCGAAATCCTTGCAGGCCAATTGGGCAACGTCACCCTGAGCACCACGTGGCCAGAAACACAAGATTGGACTTTTCTCAGCCTCCTGCGACAGTTCCAAGCGGTTTCCAAGCTGATCGCATCAAGCCAAACTCGCCAAGTTGAACGTGAATTTTTCTATGTGGAGCTGGGAGGTTTTGACACACACAACGAGTTTGAGAAATTGGATGAACTCTTTGCTTTCATCGATGATTCCCTGGATGCTTTTGTCAAGGAGCTCAAGGCACAGGCGCGAAAGCCTTGGACAGCTTCGCTGGCATGGCTTCTTTTGGTTTCTGGTGGCTTCTGTATTTCCACTGAGTGGTTGGTTCGTTTGCCCCATGCCATTGTGTAACTTTTAAAGAAAGTAGCATCACATGCTTCGGCACATTTAAATCCTCAGGGAAATCGTCCTCAATATCTCATAGCGAATGGTAGGCATAGATCATTGAATCATGGGTAGGCAATTGGCCATTTGAGCAGTTTGTTGGCTTGAAACGGCTTCAGGGAGTGTTTGACTCGGTGGTCTTGGTCACAACCTCGGACTTTGGTCGCACCTTGACCTCAAATGGCAAGGGCACGGACCATGGGTGGGCTGGCAACCAGTTCGTGGTGGGTGGCAAGGTGAAGGGCGGTGAGATCTACAACGAATTCCCTTCTTCCCTGCTGGAGGGGAATTTGTATGACGTGGGCCGAGGACCTATTCAAAGATGATCAAAGATGTGTTTTTTTTTCATCGCTACTGGAGGGGTAGACGACAAAAGAAGTGCCCAAACGAGGTTTTTGTGGAGAAATGCCAGGAAAGGGTATAGGGTTGCATCAATCTGCCTGCTGAGATCTTTTTCCCTTGTCATCGATCGCACTGTCAGGACGAATGATTCCCCGGTATCCCTGGGAGAGTGTGATGTTGCCCATCGCAGAGTGGATGGGAGTTGATGCAATGGACCGCAGTACGGTCTTCCCAAACCTGCATCATTTCAATTCTTCTGTGCTCCTTGCGACAAGCGCACTCTTTTCAACCTGAGTTGCAGCAGGCGTTGCTGCCGAATATTACACAATATTACACAATCATCCAAAATATTCCAAAATCATAGAATTGTTGAATGCTTCAAGCACCCCGAGGGAGAACTGATCCCGATCCACCCCTGTTGGAGGTTTAGTTTTGATAGGTGATCACACTCTGGCACGCTCCCTGCCAAGCAGGACGCAACTTGCCAGTGTCATCAGCCCATTTTTGATCCTCCATTTTTGGCAATTTTTGTGGGATTTTTGGGGCATGCAGAGGTGACAGCGGCCTCCTGCCTAATCAGGTTTGGCAAAATTTGGTGGAAATTCATGAACATGATGAAGACAAACAGTGGAGAAGAAGTGATGTCATTTGGTATAGCTCTTCATGTTGCCACACCTGTGTCTAGCCTCCTCGAGCCCTTCACGAAGTTGATGGGTCATGATGAGTCTGCAATTCTGATCGATGGATCTAAATCTATAGATCCATGGGGTCTCATTTATCAGCTGCCATGCCAAGCAAGGTGCTGCAACACCCGAGAATTTCCGAGGGGAAACCACGGGAAACCAGCAATCAGAAGTCATGGTTAGATTTCAGTTCGAGCGAGGCACGAGAAGCTCGTAGAATCTCGTAGACACCTTCGAGAGCCACACCACCTTTGCTTTTTCACCTCGCTGGGTGTAGCCGTAGCCTCTAGCTCCACTTCATTCAAGAAGCATTTTGTAGCTGTGCAGATGACTGTCAGTTGGTGTAAGTTGTCTCAAGCCCTTTGGCTCAAACTGGAAGTTGGGCAGCTTGTCGCCAGCATGTGGAAGGCAGCGGTTTGGGCACATGGTGATTTTCTGAAGTTATGCACGTCGAGGTTCAGAAAGGCTAAACCAGCTTATTTGTTGCATAACTTCGCAATGATTCACAGGACGTTGGCACATGCCAATTCTACTTAGTGGTGGACATGATGGTGTTGACATGCAACATAGTCCAAGATTCATCAAACTCGAGATCAAAGAGGGACTTGTGTTGTGAGCCCATGCTTATATGCAGAACCGGATATGTGCCTGTTTGGGTCCTATCTCTTGTTTACCCGTGCGCGCGCGCACACACACACACACGCACCTTAAGGAACACACGGACATATGGTGGTGTCTGAAAATGGGGTACATCACAGTATACAGTATATCCCCAAAATGGTTTTATGTTAATAGGGCTAATGATGACAAAACAACTAATTTTAGACAAACCCATTTACATCAATTCATTATATTAGACCTTTTGGACAATGTTCATGTTTGTTTGCAAGCTTTTAGTGCAGACTCCTGGGACGCTTGGAATTGCAGGGCTGTTGGCATCAGAAACTGGGCAGGCCCAGCCAATAATGCTGCGCTTGCGCGGCTTCCGTGCAGCTTCATCCTGGTCTCGCTTCACAGTGGCTTAGTTGAATGGTCAAAGATGTGCTTCATGGCTCCCAATTTGGAATCATTTTTTATCAATATTTATCCTAGTTTTTCATGATACAAGAAAAATCAATAGTTGCCAATAATTTGTTGGTTTTGTTGTTCTGATTGTTCCTTTTTTCCAGCTCAGACTGCTGTTCCATTGGTGGCCAGCAGGCGCCGCCAATGGTCTATATCTCCGGTGAGGACGGCATGCTCTGCCAATGTTGAGCCGTGGGACCCCGTGGGACCGGGACCGGGAAGGGGAAGCTGCCAGGAGATGTCACGGTACACCATGGAGTTGATCATGGAGAAATGGGTGAAGCCTTCAGTGGACATCTCCAAATGGGAGTTCTACGACTTGAGTTGCAAGGACTGATGACTCGATGACTGTTGACGACCATTGGAGCTCCGAGCTCTGCCATTCTGCTGATTTTTGGAAGAGCTGATGGCGCAACATCCATCTGGTGCCAGGAACGTGATGCAACAAGCGATCAAGTCCTGAAGGATGGGGCCTGGGGTGAGCAACAGCGAGGATTCTACGAATTCTTGGGATGGTGAACGGGCACGGGTACATAATACTTGGATAGAAGTCACGATTAGATCAAGGCACCTCGCAAGATTGGAGATATTGGAGTCTTCTTCCTGAGAATGAGCAAAATCTGGCGGTGGCAGCACGGAATTCCAGCTTTTCTGTGTACCACATTTGGCAGGACGCTGTAGCTGCTGGAGCTCGAATCGGTTCCATCTTCAAAGAGCCCTGGGCCACAGTTTCAATGACGAATGAATTGGAGTAATTGGGGGTCAAACTCAACCATCCCTTGCGAACAAAGGCAGTTGCATGCAGTTGCTGTTTGTTACTGTAGGTTACTGTGGTAAATCGCTGTCAATAGCCATGGCAGCCATGGTTCACCAAGGCCGACCATTACCCCGACGAAGGAACAGCCAACACCTCAGATTTTTCCCTGGAATCTTGAAGGACGAGGTGGTAGGATGATGTCTTTGATTCTTTGATGATGCCAGCGAACACCTGCAGGGGGCCAGCAAATTGTTCTGGATGTTTTTTTTTTTTTTTTGGGTGTGTGTTGTTGGATATTGAACAATGCATGTTGAGGATGGTTGGTGACAATGCCTCTTGACGCTTGTTCATGCTTGTTATTGGTTTCTGATTATGTTGTTGATGGTCACGGATTGATGACCTGATCAAGTGAAGAGTGACTTTTGCCGCTGCTGCTGCTGCTGCTGATGATGATGATGATGATGATGATGATGACGACGATGACCCTTTGCAATAAGGATGGCGTCCATGGGCCTGAGCAAAGCTTTGGGCTCACCAAACGGATTGATGTCCGCTACTCAGCTTCTGCTTCCGCAGGACATGGCAGTGCCAAGTGAAACCTATGCTTGGCGACCAGAACATGCAGAATCGTCCATAATACTAGTACTGGTCAGATTTGGTCATACTGGTGGTGAGAAAGGCCCAATGGTGACAAGGGGTTTGCTAAGACCAGCGTGATGTTTGTGGCAAGGCGTCGGGGTTGGAATGGAATCACGATCTCCCGGGACAGCGGCTGCAGTGAGGGATTGCTTCAGCTTGGCCGTTGGTCATGGAAGGGAAAGGAAGGTGTGGTTTGGTGTTCGTGTTTCTCATTTTTGGTTTCAAAAACGTATACAAATACAATTGCTCACACACAGGTATATATCATCCTAGAACCATTCATTTGTCACAGGTTTCCCAGATTTGCGGGACATGCTATCAATCTGTTTTGATCCTGTTCGAGGACACCATTCACATCCCTGGCATCGAGTTGGGTTTCAAGAGACCGGTGCTCTTCGAGCGCCATGCAGTGGGCGGTGAGTATGGAGCTGGCTGGAAGAAGGTCATGGGCCTGAAGGGACCACAATTTCTTGAGCATTTTGGGTGGCGAACCATCTGTGTACATAATCTATCTATGTAATCTATATTGGTATGACACGTGTAGTATGATTATGGGTACCAAACCAGGATGGCGTCGCCGAAGGTCCGCATGGAGGGCGCAGTCAAACCAGCAGTGTCTCATTTTTGGGCAACGCAATCTTGAAACATCCTGATTTGGGATCTTGGGACCGATGTGCACCTGGGACATCCGATGACGCCTGAGTATCATATTTATATAAACCAAGCTGGGACAGAGCAGCAATCAATGCCGCAGACTGCAGAAAAATGTTTTCCTTCAACATGGCGTCCGCGCATTGCGCTGGTGTTGCTGTCAAATGCTGTCAACCTGTCAGAGATTGCTGAGATTCTGTTGTGGCAGGTTGGCAAGGGACGGGTACTCACCACTTTCTTTCCAGAAAGCATGGATGAGGCAGCTGATCCCCTGGTGACTGGAACAGAATGGACAAACCTGAGCAATACCAAGGCAATAGCTTTTTGGTTGCGCGTTGATTGCTCAGCTTTGCAGGGAAAACCCATCATCGTGGACGGCCGAGAGGTGAAGGATGATCGAAGTGTTTGGGCCTCGATCCGCCAGATGAGTTAAACCATCTCTTCCCAGCAGCATCCCGGGTCTGTGCACCTCTTTCCCCCTGCAGTGCGTTGTGGTCTATGACAACCCGTTGGACAATGTGGAGGAATGGGCCTTGGCAGCCACAAGCGAATAGAGATGCAGACAGCGATTTGTCACATGGTCCCTGATATGACCTGTGCATTGCTGGGAGGATTTGGCGCACATCTTCTTCCAACGCTGCCTTGAAGCCAAGGTCAAGTGGTGTCTTGAGTGATTTTGTGCCTTTTGAATCCTTTTCAATGGTGATGCTGCTCGAGGTGGTTCCCTATGTGGTTACCAAGAAGACTGCTGCTGGCTCAGGGTGGCTTGTGGAAACTGATGATGATGTTGCATGACTCGCAGAATGTGGAGTTTGATGCTGGGAATCAGATGAAATCAGCGTCAATCCAAGGATTTCGATGTGAGGATGCACCTTGGTTTCCACTTGACTGAGGTCTTCAAGTGGCAGGAAGGCTTCTGGCAGATCATGAAGGAAGTCTTCGATGCTGATTACAAGGCTGCAAGCTCATTGGGCTGAACTGGATGAATGCTATCCATGCTATGCAGTGAGCGTTTAGCTGCATGGGATTGGATGGGATCTGTTTGGAAGGAAGACTTTCTGAAAGCTGGGCTCCTGGTCCTGCACTCAGTGACAGGAAGGCAGAGGTAGAGTTGGATCATGTTGGATGCTGAGGAGAAGACGCACGGGGAGTTGCCCTGCCCTTGGATACCTCTCACAGACTCCGCGGAAGCAAGGGTCTGACCAGGGATCCCAAACAATAGGTTTGGGTTCTTGCATGTCGCCTACGAGCATCTCAGGAAGTAGAATTTAGATGACGCAAAATTCTGATCGAGGCAGCACTTGATCAGCGATGCACACACCTCAGATCAGCAGCACAATTTTCCCAAGATGGTGTATGGGCGTAAAGTATTTAAAGTTGCATGCGCCTCAGGCTGCTACCATGCAAATCATCCGTTGGACCGATGGAGGTTTTGGTATGGCCTGCTCTGACCTCATTTTGCATGTGCAGGTGATCAACTGGCTCCATGATGTATGAATGCGCTTTTTTTTTTTTCTCCCTCCTGGGCTGTCTGATACATAGCGCAGTGGGATGGCAGCCCCTAGCGCTGCAGGCCACAACTACGATGGCGACATGTTGACGGATGAGGTGGCACAGGTGCATCGAAGTCCAGGCTTCATCACGTCCAACCTCATCGGAAAGAGAGAGGACCCTGCGTCTGGTGGTACAATGGTGGCACAATGGTGGCATGTCAATGGATCATCGGACTTCACTCGAAGTCGATGTTTGAAATTCTAATTGCAAACGAGCCACTTGCCTGGTGCAGGATGGCGCGCTCATCAAGGAGTTTGAGGTGGGCCCCACGCTTTGGCCGATTGGGGCTTTTGGCCCACTAAGATTTTCTCCATAGCAGTCAGCAACCCTGATTTTTGCCCACATAACTGCTGATAATAAGGAGTGGCAAAGAAAAAATAGCTTGTGATCTGTGGCGCAAGGCCTCCCATGGCACCGTTGCTGATCTTTGGCATGCGCATTTGCGTAGTGCACTCAGCTCTCAAAATCCCTTGTCCCGACTTTGTGATGACCACACCCCTTGCGCCTAAGGTGGCGAAGAGACATCGATGAATCCTCTCGGCATGGTGCGGGTCTGCAAGTGTCTTTGCTGCATCGTTGGTCCAGTGGCTCTGTTTTAAGGTTGTGGCATTGTTGGGTGCTATGGATCATTCTGCCACTTTGGCAGATGCCTCAGATTTGGTCAGACAGCCGCCCACCTCGGAGTATGAGGTAAGTCTATGTAAGTCTAATATGCGCCAAGGCTCAGGATCCTCAGTTGCTGCAAGTGACTCAACACTTCACCAAGTGCTGCCAAGCAGTTGAGAACTCAGTGAGTTGCCAGCTGCGGCTGCCATTCCTTAATGACCTGGTTGCATTATGTTGGACTAGGCCGTTTATGCAGCATTCCGCAGCGGCAAAGGACAGGGATGCGACATCAAACACAGTTTCTGATACGACATGCCGCAGTGGCTTTTGGTCCTCGACCATTCATTCACTGCATCCATGAATTCTACCAATAGGGTTGGTGGTTTGAAGGATCTTAAGTTGTCCTCAAGTCTTACAAATCATGGTCTCTCGAGATGCGACTATAGACTAGGGATGGCTGGGTTATATTTTAGCTGGATTGCAGCTGGCGGCAGGAACCAGAGACATGGCAGGCCCAGAGGGGCAGACCACAGAGCAATTTGTAAATTGGGCCAGGGCCTGAACCATGACTGGTGATGCACTACAATGACAATGACATACAATCACAGTGAGGTGGCCGAAGACCTTGGCAGGCGCAGTCCATTCGACTGGGTTTCGGTTGTCCCAGCATGACTTCGCACGGTTCCAGGCGATTAGAATCTGCAGATGGGTCTTGCCCCTGGTGGTTTTTCTTTTGCAGTGTCCCGGTTTCGGTCGCCGTGCGAGTCGTGCAGCTGTCGTCATGAGGGCAAAGCTCACGGACATAGTGGAAGAAGAAACTGCCAGATACTGAGTTGGAGTAATCTGAAGGATCTGAAGGAATACTCAGTAAGACATTTCCATGCAATTGTGACCTCGGTCCCAGCAAACGTTTGTACGGCTGTATGTAATTTTCCCGTTGGGATGTGCATCGACAAAAGAAGTCATTTGGGAAGGTGCTTCTTTAGACAGAACTGGTCAGGAGACATTAAGCACATTCCCCAATTGGCCAATGCTTCTTGAATTGTTGTGATCCTTCACCCCTTGTTTGATTTACAAGCTTTTACTAGCTCTTTTAGCGATCACGAGTCAGCCGAACCCCCTTGGAGTATTTGGAGCACTCTAGCGTCACTTGTAGAGGCCGAACCAGTTGTGAAAGTGTCACGGAAGCTGCCTGGCCATACGTTGCACGGGGTGGGTAGGGTGGATGATTTGTAGGGGTCCGTAGGTGCCCCAAGCTGGGCACCCAAAAAGTTGGTGGAAGGGCCGCAAATACCAAAATTTTCAAAATGAACCAGGACGGAGTGTTTTCCTTTGGCCTCTCATTTCAACTCACGAATTTCACGACATCCCAGAAGCACACTGCTACATGGCCAGATGATCACGGCAGCTATCGCTCGTCCATTGGTTCCCAGCTAAGGTGGAGAAGAAACTACAAGGTCGATGAAGGAAAAATGCAGGCCATGTTTGCCCGCAATGACCCCAGGCATCAAACCGTGAACAGATGCTGCCCTGGAGGTAGTTGGTTGACGTTGGTAGGTTAACTCATCACTACCATTCTGCCTGAACCCACTGGGAGCGGCAGGGTGTTGGCACGTATTGACCGTATTGAGGTTTTGACACGGACGGCAATGGCAAGATCGACTTTGAGGTGGGAGGATTTCTAGCAGATGAAATGCAGAAAGGTGACAGCTGAGCCTTGAGAAAGCGATCAGTAACTATTGCACTTCGTTACTTACCTGAACTGTCTTCCAGGAGGGTCACCACACGATGCAATACTATACTAGACTATAGTACTGTACTTCTGGGTGGCTTGCCATGCTTGTGACATGTCGATACATGTCGTGCGCGCGAGGAATTTGTTGAGCTGGCCCTGGAACTGGGTATCGCCCCACTGGAGGAAGGGACGGATGCCGGGAGAGATGTGCAGTGAGTTGGGGTGTTTTTTCGATGACAGGACGAAGCCATCATCGCAGAGATGGAGCACCAGGAGCACAAGGTGGAACAGTTTGAGATGTGTTGATCATCGGTGGATTTTTGGATTTCAACATATTTCCAAAGATTATGCTGGAAGGGTTCAAATGCAAATGATCATAAATGATCATAAATGAGCTAATTGTATAAGATGGACGGATCTGGTACGGATGTTACAGTCCTGCCATTGTTTCCTGATCTCCTTGAGGCGGACCTGGAAGCTGCTCGAGGCCGAGTACGTGCAGCCTCCATGTCTTTCAACGGGATGGGTGCAGTGTGGCGGAGTGCTGGGAAGTGACCCGGCTGTGGGCGAACACAGCAATCAGCAAGCGATAAGCTGAGCCTGGCAGGACGGTGGGCATCCATCGAAGAGCCCAGATTAATGTAGCAGGCTGGGTTTCAGTATGTCTCGGTCCATTCGGAGCAATGGAAAACGAACTCCACTGTGTTTTGGTTGAATCAATGTTGAATCAGTATCTTTTCAAATGGGCCCGTGCATTGCTTTCGGCATTGCCTCCGGGCAGGACTCAAATCCTTCCCTGCTGCTGTAATGCGGTGTCCTGAGCACCACAATGAGGTTTTAAAATGTTTCAACATGTTTCAGCTTCCATGATCTGATGCCCTTGAATTTTGCGTAGCCGTAATATAGCCAGTTGCATCGAGTTAGCTTCACTCCGAGGTGTTAATCTACAAGAGCCAAGATGTTTTGCTGAGGTCTGTTGTCACATGTTGATAGTGTAAGCGGTATTGTTGCAGCAATTTCCTGCGGTTGATCTTGCAGCGACATTTGTCAAAGCATGTCAAAGCACGGCAAGCCATGCAGTGTGAGTTGCACGGCCAGGTACATGTTGGTTGCCATGGCCATGGCCAGACTTAGAAGGCTGGACCACATTCGACGACCATGAAACAGCAACACTGGACAACCATGAAACCCGCATTCTCAGCTTCTGCAGGGACCTGCCTCTACTGAAGAGAAGAGTTGTGGAGTCCTGGTGCTTATTGTTCCTGCCTTGTCGGAAAGGAACTGAACATGGTTTAAGAGTCTGGGATAGTCCAAGAGAGTCGGTAGACTACAGTGACTACAGTCAAAAAAGGCCCCTAGGATCTCTACTAGTACGTGTTATATGCCAACTCTGATTTCCGGCAAGAGCAGGGCCATGAAGCTGGCAACAGCGAAGCATGCGCCTAGCTGCATCATTTTTCCGGGTCTGGAGGACCCTGGATGTGTAGATCTTCGGCATCCATTTGCGTGCAGCCTGTTATTTGTAGAGGCCGTTTGCCAGCAACTTTGTTCAGAATGCTGGCTGCCCACATGGATGCCGACGTACGTGTGCAAAGTGGCAGAAACTGCCTTAGACAAAATCTCAAACACGAATCCTAACACTGCAAAACCGCCTGTCATCGCAGCTTGAAGGACTTTCTTGTGAGTTCTTTGCCTCCTCAACCTCCACAGCAGCCAACGGAAGAAGGATTTCTGCTGGGACGTTCTAGAGAACCTTGAGGATCTTGAGTCTTGAGGCTTTTCGGAACAAGGCACTTGTGCCCTGAATCCCACATGAGCGTGATAGCCAATCCGCAACTATTTTTTTAAAATTTATTCACGACTATGACATCAAAGAAAACACCGCCTCTGATTCCAAATTGTCGCAACACGGAAGGATTCCCCAGCATAGCCTCTCACCAATTTAGGCAAGGATTGCCCAAGCATCTCCAAGCAGAGTTGAGCAGGAATTGTCAAGAGAGGAACAAGACACACAGAATCACAACGGATGCGTTTGAACATTTCATTCATGTCCATGGCATGGTTTCCAGTAGCCAGAGTCGTCGCGTCCCAAGCTTCTTGAGTGCTCAAGTTCAGGGGCGCACGGGTGTGCACTTTGCTGGGATATGGCATGATATGGCTGATATGGCGATGTTGGGAATTTTGGTTGTTATCATCTTGGAAGCATCACGAGGTCGGAAGCGTAGACGACCTTGCGCAAGCAGCCCCGCACTGAGCCGTCTTTCCTGTGCGGGAGATGGATTCCACTAGCGTATCAAATGCCATGCCCAAGAAGCACGGGTTAGACCAGGACCTTCCATTCGCTGTGCACTTGCCTGCCAGATTCTGCAGATTGCAATTCGCTCGGGCTGAGGTGCAAGTGGCGAGGAAAAAAAGAAGAGGTAGGGGGCTAGGTTTTGATCCTCACATTGGCAGAACGATATAGTCATGATGATATGACTTGTTTTTTTCAGTTTTCTATTTGATTTCATTTTCTCCAGCCAGAGCTGGCTCTCCAACAAAAACCAGACACAGCGACATCTTTGAGGCACCACCGTGTAAAGCATCGCTCCCACAAGAGTGGGGTGCCTCAAGACCTAGCCAAAGATCGCATGCCTTGATGTCATGAAATTTTTCTTGATGTTTTATTGAATGATCATAATGATCCTCCCAGGAGGAGGGAAGAAAACATGCCATAAAGTTGGCTCATAATTTTCCGCAGGTGGTTAGGCTTGGGAGTTTGTGGTTCCCTCTAACGGGCCGTTTGTTGCAGCATAATGTTGAAATACATTGCAAGCACAATGGTCATACTAGCGTGTTCAGTAGAGGAATTCTTTGCCGCAGGTCTGCTCTGAAGCTATGGGGTTTTGTGGCTGATTTTTAGATGGGTCAAAGTCAACACGCCTATCTCACTCTGTGGCTACCAGCTGAAGTTCTGCGATCCTGCATGGCCAAAGTTCACATTGACTCCTACTACTTCAAGACCTTCGAACTTAATGAACAATAATGAAGAATAGAAAAAGACACACCGCAAACCCTTCGAAACACAGCTGATGGATTCCACACGGATAGCAATCTAAATCCGGGCAAGAGCGCGCAGGCCAATCCCAAGAGTAACAGTGCAGAATGGTCGTAGTTGCAGATTTGTGGTCGCGGGCCCACCCCAGGTCTCAATATGTCTCAACATTACACCCCCCAACACCCAACATTTCTCCATAGAATTTTTCAGGATCAGCCCGGATGGTGACCCGGTGATGTTTTTGCATCTTATGTTTTGTGCCAGCCATGTTCCGTTGCATCCGTTGCATGTGGCCTTTGGCTGTGGCGAGTTTCCTCCCAGTGGTGGCTCGCTGGAGCGAAGATCGAGCGCGTGCTTGGACAGGTGCCTGGCGCGTCGGGGCTTCTTGGAAAACAGAGGATCAACAATGGATCAACTATAACAGAGATTGAAGAGGAGATTATGAAATATACAATATACTGAGTAAAAAGCCTCGGAGGTGAGTATATTCCGCAGTACTCGCATGTACTCAGTATGTGCTCAGTATATGTCAGAATCACTTAGAGATCCTAGAGAATCCTCAGAGTGTGGTCAGTATGGTCAATGTCACTTCGAGAGGGACATACCTGCAAAGATGATGGGCGCTTGTAATGGAAGGTAAATATCTGGGGTAGCTGGATTATGAAGCTTGACCATCTAAACCTGTGGTGAGCTGAGGCCAATTATCTACCCTCAAACTGTGGCAACGTGTTGGAACTTTTTGATTCGAAGAATTTTGATTCGTCACTTCTGGTGGCAGAGCGTGAGCTTCATGTTGCTCGACTCCTGGCAGAGAAATGGGGGAACTTCATTTGACCTTTCAGATTCTTTCAGATTCTTTCATCTAATATCAGATTGTCAATCAGAACTGCCAGAAAGTTTGCATTTCTGCGGGTAAGATATCCAGCGCACAACATTACAATACATATATTAGTACATCTCATTCGTGTACTGTGAGGGTTTCCGCGAAAGCAGCCCAGGAGCTGCCGGTTTCACGGCCTTGAGGATTTTCCTTCACGAGGAGTTGTTCTTCCGGCAGGAGTTGGAGTTTTTGGCGAAGATCAGCAGATTGCTGGATCTGTGTCAGCGTCATGACATGTCGGTGATGCTGGTTCTATTTGATGCCTGTTGGAGACCGGACCTTCCAGACCCAGAAGAAGATCCTTATATCCCTGGGGTGCACAACAGTGCTTGGCTGCAATGTCCAAGTCATGATGTCCTTAGGGCTTTTGGTCAGGGTGAAAGCTGGGCCTTCCAACGTTTGGAGCGTTACGTCACTGGAGTGGTGACACGTTTTGCCAAAGACCCACGGGTTGCTGTGTGGGACATCTACAATGAACCCACCCAAAGGCAGAGCGAACACCTCATCATGCCCAGATTGAACGCCATGCGTGGTCGGGAGATGAGCGAATATCCGGAGCACTGGCTCTTGGATGGGCCAAAGTTGCAGATCGTCATGCACTTGTTGGAGAAGGCCTCATTGAAATCCCAACAGCATCTTTAATGTATATCTTTAATTCAAAACGGAAGGCAACAGGCAAAACGCAACATTTACTTCTACAAGTTCTATATACTCCACATAACATACGTTTATATTACTGTAGTTGCCATACTTGTCTAGGTTTTGAGCGAATCTGTTTCAAAGCAGTGAATCTACCAGCTACATTACTATCGCCTGGTATGTGAGGCATTTGAATGGGCTCGCATGGCTGGGCCCATACAGCCACTCACCACCGCAGTTTGGGAGTTCCCAACTGCAGATGACGACGAGGAAGTGAAGCGTTTCAAGCAGCAGCTGAACCAAAAGCTGGTGGATTTGAGTGATGTTCCGTCTTTACATTGTTACTCGGGTGGAGATATGATGAAATATGAATGCAGCTGTTTGACAGTTTGGCTTGCAGCTTCACTATTGAATTTTCGGCGGTGAAAGGTGTCAGAAGGGTGTGGGGATTGCGTGTGCGCCTCTTTCCTCTGGTCCAGACTGGACCATCCAACGACACTGCTTGTCGAATATCATTTGAATTGGTATATATTGGATTGATATAGTATTGACCATTGGCAAGTTTTGTCCGGGCCGGCTTGACCACATGGTACACGCATGTTGATATGTATATATATACATTATATATATATATATACATATTATATCTATTATATATCTATTATATATCTATTATATATCTATTATATATATATATATTATATTATATGTATGATATATGTTGATGATTTGTTCCTGAGGCTATTGTACTCCAGAGCAGCTTGAAGAGCGGTTGCTTGACCTGGCGAAGCTTCAGAGAGGGCCGGCATTGGTGACCGTGGCTCGGCCCAACCCGGTGAAAGGGTGGAACATGTGGAACGGTGAAATGATATCCTATTGGAAAAGGTTGTTACAGTAACCTTGATTGATTATGTTGATATTGTTGATTGGGAAGTGGAACTGTCTTTTTTGAAGTGCAAGAGTCTGCTACGAGTAGAGTCTGCTAGAGCTGCTGCGGACTGTACTATCCGCACATCTGACGTCGTCTCACAATCCTTTGCATCCTACAGTCGCATTTCTAACACATCCAGTTCGATCAAAGGCGCCCACGCCCCGGTGCTTCGAGGAATTCATGGCGCGACCATTGGACTCCACCTTGACCAACAGCCTGCCAGTCCTGAAGCAACACGGTGCGTGGGGCTACACTTGGGGCCTGTTCCAGGGCAGATCCAATACGCATGTGCCGTGGAACACCTGGCTAGAGACCGAGACTTAGATGCAGTGTGATGCATTGACACATATCTAATCTATATTAATCTATATCGTAGAAAATTCAAAAAGACTTCAATCATCCCAAGTGTAATATATCTAGCATGTGCAGCTTGATTGATACGGAGATTGCGCTAGTGCACAATGCTTCACAAAGATATGGATCAAGGATTGTTTTTGTATCGCAAGCACGCCCTCCACCCCTGAATAACANGAGATTGCGCTAGTGCACAATGCTTCACAAAGATATGGATCAAGGATTGTTTTTGTATCGCAAGCACGCCCTCCACCCCTGAATAACAAACAAACTAACTAAAAACAAACAACAAATCCACAAAGATCACCAAGACTGCCACGGCAGCACACTACAAGTTTTCCAGCACACTCCCTTCGTCAGGCAGCCACCTTCTGTGTTGGTATCTCTATCTATTGCGTTTCGCCCACTAACTGCTACGCTACAGAGATACTATACAAGGTGTAGGGCCAACAGGATTCCTGCCAGGGCTATGCTTGA
>BGPT01003515.1:5195-37512 GCA_003297045.1 Symbiodinium sp. clade C Y103 | reverse complement strand
AAAGAAGGATAGTAGCATTAGAATGTCAGATGTTGAGGAATTCTTTAAAAAGAATGTTGAGATAAAAAGGAAAGACACTAAATGGAATTCTTTTGTAGCCCCTCATAATAATTATTCTTATCAGATTGACTTGTTCTTTATGGGTTATTATGATTTTGATGAAGAACAAAAATATAGAGGAGGATTAGTGTGTATTGATGTTTTGAGCAAGTATGCTGTTGTAGTTCCTATTAAATCTAAAAATGGTGAGGATGTCCTTGAAGCAACTAAAGAGGCATTAAAAAAAATGGGTAAGAAAAGTAAAATAATTTATACAGATGATGAAAGAGCAATAGCAGGTGAAGACTTTAAAGAATATGTGGAAGGTGAAGGCATTGAGCTGTATAGGACAAGAGGTCATCCAGCTTTTGCGGAAAGATTTATTAGGACTTTCAAAGAAAAATTATTTAAAAGAGTTGAGGCAGATGAGAAGAAAGGGAAACAGAATATACAATGGACAGACTATCTAACAGAAATAATGCTTACTTATAATAACAAAGATGTCCATTCCGCTACAAATCAAACACCAAATGAAGCAAGAAAAAAAGACAATGAGTTTAAATCCAAAGTGAATGTGTCAATAAAAGCAAAGAAAGATAAATTGTATCCTGAACTGAAAGTAGGTGATAAAGTCAAGATTAAGAGAAAGAAATTAATAACTGAAAAAGAGAGAACAAGCCATTTTTTAAAGGGTGAATATGTTGTAGAAGAAATATTTGAAAAATTAAAGCAAACATATTATAAACTGACTGATTATCCAAGACCGTTAATGCGGTTTGAATTGCTGAAAATTTAATATACAATGGGCTTTTGAATGATACACTGAAAATACAATAATAATATTTCTTTTAGACGAAAAAGACTTAGAGAGATATTAGTATTAATAAGTAGAGAGAAATGAGCCTGTTTAATTATGAGGGATGTAAGAAGTGTAGTAGTAGCAAAAATGATGGCAAACTATTATTATATCATTTGTTTCCAGCAAATGTATGTAATAGGATTTTTGAATATGATGAATGTTCAAAATGTAAGTGGCTGAAAGAAAATGAAATTAATTTTCTTCAAAAATTTGAGGGAATGTTGAAAAGAAATGAAATCATAGTAGGAATGCCCAGATTAAAAAAACTCACAGATGCTGAAAAACAAATTTTCTTTTTTAAACAATATAAAAAAACACCTATTACATTTACAAGATATAAAGAGGTAGATGAAAAGGAAGTGAAAAAGGAAATAGATGAAATGTTTGATATCCAGAAATGTAAGAACGAATTTGCTGATGCTAATTTGAGAATGATGAGACAGGCAATCAAATCATATATGAAGAAGAATATTAATCTTGTTTGTCAGGTGATTTCAAGATGTCATAATGCTGAACAATTGGAAGACTACATAAATTATCACTGTAGAACTGAAAATAGGAATGAAGGGAGAACACACTATAAGTTTAGAAATCAATATTTTCTGATACACGAGATGGTTGATAATTTTGTGCTTGAATATGTTGAACAACTGATAGGTGATGATTTAGTATATTGCGACAAAGAAGGTTTGAATGAATGGTCTGTTAAAGCAATGATGGTGATGATGATTTCATAATCATAAATCTAATAATCAACATTATTAGATTTATGTTTTTCTTCTCAATTATTTTTATGTATTGGCTTTACCATTGCTGGGATGTGGGTTTATGGATAAACTCATTGAGTTTATCCTAAACTCCATTTCATAGGTATTGGCGATACAATGGGCNATGGATAAACTCATTGAGTTTATCCTAAACTCCATTTCATAGGTATTGGCGATACAATGGGCTTTTGAATGATACACTGAAAATACAATAATAATATTTATTTTAGAGAAAAAAAAACTTAAACAAATATTACCTTAGATAAGTAGGAAGTTATGGAGGTTAAAAATTTGCCTGAAAATGTGTTGAGAAATATTATTGAATTTAAATTAGGAGAACCAGAGTATATAAAATTAAAACNCTGAAAATGTGTTGAGAAATATTATTGAATTTAAATTAGGAGAACCAGAGTATATAAAATTAAAACATAGCAATGTTCTCAAACAAATCCAAAAGAAATATAAACCACTAACTTATGGATTAGAAACTAATATGAACTGTCGTAGAGACAATATAATTGAAAACTTATATTTTGCGATTGAACCAAAAGTTAAAAGTAAGAGTTATGTATTAGACCTCATCTTAAAACAAACTGAATATATCAAAAAAATAATCAATCAAAGTCATTTAATGTANGTTATTGATAGTTATTAAATACTAACATAATTCTAATAAAATTATTTATTAGATTTTATGTTTTGAAAAGATGGGTAAGGTTATGCTTATAGAATTTTAATAATAATATTTTATACAATATTTTTTTGCCTAAAATGTCTTAAACTACCTAAAGAGATATTAGTATTAATAGTAGGAAGTTATGGAGGTTAAAAATTTGCCTGAAAATGTGTTGAGAAATATTATTGAATTTAAATTAGGAGAACCAGAGTATATAAAATTAAAACATANAAGTTATGGAGGTTAAAAATTTGCCTGAAAATGTGTTGAGAAATATTATTGAATTTAAATTAGGAGAACCAGAGTATATAAAATTAAAACATAGCAATGCTCTCAAACAAATCCAAAAGAAATATAAACCACTAACTTATGGATTAGAAACTAATATGAACTGTCGTAGAGACAATATAATTGAAAACTTATATTTTGTGATTGAACCAAAAGTTAAAAGTAAGAGTTATGTATTAGACCTCATCTTAAAACAAACTGAATATATCAAAAAAATAATCAATCAAAGTCATTTAATGTANGATTGAACCAAAAGTTAAAAGTAAGAGTTATGTATTAGACCTCATCTTAAAACAAACTGAATATATCAAAAAAATAATCAATCAAAGTCATTTAATGTATCTTCAACCTGATATGGAAAAGGATTTGTTTATTCAGGTTGAATGTGATGACGACCATTATAACATTTTTTTCAATGCTGACTGGCGAACAGATATGAATAATATTCAAGAAGCGTTGGAAGAACTTTACAAAACAATGTTTGATATGATGGATGATTTTTGTGAAAGTGAATATCAAATAGAAAGACTTAATAAACTTTACTTTACAATCAGAATATTCATTTAATTAAATTACATAAGTCTAATAATANGATGATTTTTGTGAAAGTGAATATCAAATAGAAAGACTTAATAAACTTTACTTTACAATCAGAATATTCATTTAATTAAATTACATAAGTCTAATAATATTATTATTAGTCTTATGTTGTTATGGTTTTTGGTATAGATTGTTTTATTATTATTTGTATTGATTAGGTTGTTTTGGTTTTTTTGTTTTATGATTTTATGATAATGATTTTATCATAAAATTATATGAGGGAGTGGTTTGGTGGTTCAATTGTATCCCCTGAATGGTTGAAATGGTATGTAGTTATGATAATGGACTAAAACCATAGGGGGGGGGTATAGGATGATGAACCACCAAATCAATCTTCTGTAAGTATATCAATGAATGGTTTGAGTTGGGAAAATCGATAGGACATGATTGTATTGAAACCAGCATTCTTAGGGATTTCCGGGATTTCCTGTATCGTTGTCCGTTAAATCCAACTCTGGCAGTCGTGGTTTACCTGGCATCCGGCCATTGAGGTCATCCCAATTATGGCTGTGCAAAAGCATGGTCATAGGCTTGTTTGTGTTGGGTAGATCTATTACCTCAAATTGAAAAGACACGAAACGAGGCCAGCAAAAACCAGTGAGTCTCTGGGATAAATTGTTCAATGGAGAGATGCATGACAGCCAACCATTAGGGATTCAAATGCGGTGAACCAAACATAGTGTTTCTTCAGAAATCATGGACTGTGGATCCCCAGAACCAAAGCCATGGAGGACGTAACTTGCTGCGAGGGGCTGCAAAGAAGAAAACCATCCCCAGGACCACAGACATGAAGGCAGCCAAGCACCTGCACAAGATGCGACAGGTCTGGAATTTATGTGTGATCTCAGATGGTCATGATCTTCCTGCAGGATCGAAGTCAAGATATTCCCCGAGGTCTTCAGCCATCAAAATCATGGGTTTTCCCAAAACATGTCTTCAGAGGTTGCTGGTAGGTGTATCGGCAGAATTGGGCCGCTGCGCATGGTCTGTCCAGTGGTGAGACTGTAGATTGAATCCAAGAAATGTGCAGAAATATTGATGTGCTTTTCCTGACACACACGTCACACGTCTCCATATTATACCTCCATGGCATGTTGACTTGGGAAAAAAAAAACATCTAACTTCCATTCAGACAGTGCCCCAAACGTTTGAGTCTTAAGAGTGGGATCAAACCAAAGGCAGAAGCCTCCTTCCTTGGAGAAACCAACTTGGCAAACTGTTTTCGTTGATCCTGTTGGAGATCCAAACTAACAAAATCATTGCTTGAAAAGAGATCACCATCCATTTGGCATGGTGAACATACCCCCCATGTTGCTTGGTCTATTTCAATACCTCCAACTTGAATCAGTCCATGTCCCTGTTTTGAATATGTGGTTGATAAAAGATTCCCATTGTGGGTGATAATGATCCCACTATTCAAACCAGGTAGATGAATAACCAGGTTTTTCATGACTAATCAACCATGAACTGACCATCATATATCAACAATATATCCGTATATTTCAAGTGATTATCACCTATGTTCCTAATCTTCATTGTCTTCATTGCATCCAGCTGCGGAGATGGTACACAGCCCATTAAGTCTCCACAACTCCCTTCTGGATCGGGTTTCAGACCCCTCGCAAACACCTGGTGAAATCCATCTCTTTCTTCAATCTTTCAGCTTTCTCTTCACATCTTCTCCCAGTTTGCCCCACTTGTTGTTTTCAACAAAGAAAAAAAAGTGGCCCGGCCTGCCGCTGTAGGGCCAGCACTTGTGGAAGCGATCTCCCAGCACACCGCCCAGGACGCCTGAGATAATGCCACCAAATCCTGCAAGGGCTTCAGAAGCATGGCTCGTGAGTCACCTAAACTAAGGTTACACCCCGACATTCAGTGTGTATAATTTTTTGGGACACACCAAATCATGTCTATATATCATATTAAATATGTATACATATAGAACCAATATCAAATATATAATACATATACTATACATATATGCAATATATACATATAAAATCACATCTATGTAAAATATCACACACACACATATATATATATACACGGCAAACCCTGGCCTTCTGCCCCGGTCACGCAATGACGGTGGCGTGATCATCATCATCATCATCATCATCATCATCATCGTCGTCATCATCATCAAGCGGAAGTTAATAAACCATTCAACATATTTGTTTAGAAGGGGTGGGGAATTTGATCCCTTATGAAGATACGTGGAAGTAGTAAAACATAGGAACAAATTCAACATATTTGTTCAGAGGGGGTGGGGGATTTGATCCCAAATGAAGATAAGTGAAAGTTCATAAACCATTCAACATATTTGCTAAGACGGAGTGGGGGATTTGATCCTTATGAAGATAAGAGGAAATTAATAAACCATTCAACATATTTGTTCACAGGGGGTGGGGGATTTGATCCTTCATGATGTAGTTGCATGATATATCTGCATACAAAGAATGTTGATGGGCTGGGGCAGAAGGGGGGGTTGCGCGGATATTGATATATACGGATACGCATTTATATGGAACCCAAGAAAATGGCCAGATCATCTTTGGGACTGCAAGCCAACCAGATGCGAAGGGGTCAGTCTTCCAGTCCAATGCAGTGCTGGAGACTTCCCAAGCAAATGCTCATATAAGTTAAGAACATTTAACTTAGTGACTTAGTTTTCTCCCAGCTAAAGGGGCCAAAACCATCCGCCACCCTGGAGGAACCATCCACAACACAGTAGTACAGTAGTACATATCATTGCTATATTCTCCCGGATTTCGTCCATGATAAACAATGTGGATTTCCCACTTCCGATCCCTGACTCACTGGATTGGTTTTTGGGAAAATTTACAGGAAACCTCTATATTTGATGGGAAAATCCATGGTTTCCTGCAATTTTTCCCATTAACCAATCCAGTGACTGACATCCCATCTCCACGTCCTCCATAGAGAAGGATCTGCGCGGCCTCCACGTCACTGTAGCCATTCTGCTGAAAGTAGAAGGGCAGAAAGGCGAAGGCGTGCCATGGTACTCCACCCGTTACACCTGACTGCCATGTTGGCCATGGATCTTCGCTGATCAATCCAACATGCAGTCTTTTACAGTGCCTTAGAGGAGAATAGTTGAATAGCCAAAAGAGACTTTCCAGGCGTAAAACACACACATACCCTCTGGTAAACTAACATAGTTATGGAAAATCACTATTTTTCATGGGAAAATCCACTATAAATGGCCATTTTCCATAGCTATTTTAGTTTACCAGAGGGTACACGTGTTTCACATGGAGGTCCCAACATCCTAAGTGATGCCTAATGTTGACTGCAAATGATACCGAATGTTGACGGTATCATACTGTACACTGCCAAAGATGACCAGTGATGGTTCATGCGTGTGTCCCAAGGCCATCAACTTTGATCAAGGCCCAATTTGAATTTGTTAAACCATATTGTCATCATTGCTGGCGAAGGTAACAAAATGTATTGGGTTTATCTATAATATATATATACATATCCCCAGCTTCATTGCTTAAATTTATCAAACCCATCGTCATTTGGAGAACTGGCTTCCATCCTCTCCTCTGCCCCCATCTTCTCGTGCCTTGCAGGACCATGAAACAGAAAGATGGTTTCTGTGCGGCCGTTCGCACCACCCGGACCTCACTTGCAAGACTGAAAGCCATGGCCTTGTGGGCCATATGCCATGATGAGGACCCCAAAATGGGGTGCCCAATGGTCCAAGACATGATCATTTTGAGGACTTCACCATCCATCTTTGGTGGGTGATTTTCAAATACTTCACCATCCATTCCCCATGTGAACTGGGATCCACTGGGACGATATGTCGAATCACCCGAGTCAGGGTCTTGCAATTTAGAAGTCACATTTTTTTTTTGATTTCAAGATTATTCGTCATCATTTCAAATTTGCAATCAGCAAACCCTTCCTATAATTTCATAGATTTTATAACCCTTTCGGCATCGCCTTTGTCAAACCAGTGAAGGCCCATTTAGCGGGACATGGTCAACCACCGCGACTAGGGGGTCCTCATCCTCATTGGGTATGGAATGCTTGAAAAAACAAAAATGATGATCTAAAACGCGAAACGGATCTACAGTACTTGATGGTAGCCCATGTTTTTTGCTTGTCAATACCACATTAAATTGAAGCTTCTTGTCTGGTAGTAGAAAATAAAAAAACATAACGACCAGAATGATATAGACGATTCACCTGCATTTTTGTTGGTCTATATATTCTAAGCAACAGTTGTGGCATTAAAATTAATTAAAAGAGCTATTTTCATGGCGTACCTCTTGAAACGGTTTGACAACCCACCGAGCATTACCTCCCTTCCAGCCGTTTCACCTGCTCCTGCAACCAGGTCTGACCTTTCACAGGTGCAGAAGCCGACAAGTTCGCAGGCACCTGGCTTTGTCTGGCTAAACTGGTCTGAAACCAGTTTAAATAAAACTACCCTCCGGTTCATAATGGCTAGTAAAAGTGATTAGTGGCGTTTGATGGTGTTTAATGGTGATCGATGGTGATTGATGGTGATTAGTGGTGATTATTGAGATTAAAGCTTAGTAATGGTGATTACAGTAATCGTTGTTAATGCGATTTACCCTCTGGTAGTCAAATGTGGCTGGCTGTTAAATTCCTACAAATGGAGGTTTCTAGCTTGGAAATCATCTATAAACGGTGAATGTTCCATTGCCACGGTTGATTACCAGAGGGTAATGTGCTGCAGAAAATGAAACTATGAACATGATGGAAATTCAATGGAAAGGGGATGCTTGAAACTTGTATTTCTGAATTTCCATCAGCAGAAAAACACATCTTCTGGTTGTGATTATCATCATCCCAGAAGATAGTGATGGACAATTCTAGTTGAATTCCATGAAATTCCAGATTGTATGAAATCTGAGATAGGGATGGAAAACGATGAAGATACAACATCATTCTTTTTGTGGGTGGGGAGGGACGACCAAATCTCCAAACATATTGTGCAAGGGTTCCATGAGAGACAGTTTCAAACGAGGTAATTAGAGATTGAGCCCACCACGACTGATGGCGCAGCATCTGCAAGTCAAACTCTATACTGTGCTTGGGGATGGGTCAAGAGTATCACCCACCGAAAATGGATGGTTAATTACTGATATAACCAAACTTGTGTGGGTTTAATGTCCCCATTTGATACTCCCACGATTGATGGCTCAAAAATCAAACGATTAATGGGCAACATCCCATATGACTTTGATCATTGATTATGGCTTATATTAAGCATGAATACTCTATGAAACGATGATCTATCCTTGTAGCTTAGTCCAAAAATATGGAGGATACATGAGGATACCCAAGTTATGGCATTTTAAAGTGGAATCAATGATGATCAGCCACCAATTTTTCCAGGGAGGTTCCCCCTAGATGTTCAAACTTCTCCCGTTTCCCCCACTGGCTTTTTCCCAGCTCAGCCATCTTCAAAACCCCATCCCCCATTGTTAGAAATCTCCATAAATGATATGTACTGCAGTTCAAATATCCATTCATCAACCAGAAATGGCCATTCACCAACCATATATCAACCATAAATGGCCATGAATCAACCATTCCCCAGGGGCGCCATCACCACAACGCAACCGGCAACACCGAGCCATGACGCACCTGAGATTTCACCAGCCAGGCAGTGATCAAGGACATCAGTGCCACCACACCGTAGATCACACCTGCTGCCGATGGGCCATCCAAAATTGATGTGTTACAAACAAATATGGGGGATCATGTATGATATATTATATTATATACATATATATATGTATATATATATATATATGTGCAATGCAGACCTATATCAGTAGTTGAAGTACATGATCGGTCCCAAATCTGACACAAGCGGGATTCGAAGGCCGATTATTTACTTTTACTCACTTTGTAGGGAGGTTCTTCTGCATCACTTCTAATTTGCCCATGGCATCCCGAATCGTTGTCCAAACCCATCCCTCAAAGGTCCGTAGAGTTCTTCACCTAACAACCCATCATTTGTTGGCTGAAATACAGACATGTTTTGTTGGGTTTGACTTTTTGATTGCAAACCCTGCACTCATATAGTGATAAGGATCTCAATCCAGACTGTTGGAACAATTCCTTTGGATAGTACAAAGTGAAGTAGTCAATTGTGTCCACCTTTTGGTAGGTCAAACATGAACCCCATTTCAAAAAAGTGTCCTGAACCAAATGGGGCCTCAAAATGGTGAACATGAGGGTCGACAGACCAATAAAATATATGGATGTGTGTCGAAATAGCCCTCCTCCTCAACAAAAAACATCCCCCCAAAAAATGTGTCATACATTTTGTTAAAATACTAACTAACTAAAGGTTCACTTGGTCCCCCGAGTCTTAGCCCCGTATTGGTATTGGGCTTATCTGAACACAGGATACTATCATACTTTTCCCGATTCAAACTGCCATAAATTGCGGTATCTGCCATTTTCAGCCACACCCATAATCATATCATGTTGGCTATGTATCCCCATTGTAAACAACATACTATTGCTATTGCAATTGTTTTCATACCAGACCGTTGTTGGTAAACTCCCCGTTTTTCTACAAGTACCATCAAAACATCAATCATCTATCATTCTAATCTGTTTTATTCCTACCTTCCCCCAATAAAAGCAATATGAAATCCCTGTCTTTGGATGTCTTTGGTGGGTTTTTTACTCCTCCCCATGCCCTTGGCCCCGGCCAAAAACGCCGAGCGTCGCCAGCCGCTGGTGCCGGCCATGCTACTCCGAGCCAGGGCAGTGGTGACGAAGGTGGAGACTTCTGCCCTGTGGCAGGGTAGCTGCGGGGGGGCCATAGTTAGCTAAGTTGGTTTATAACTCCAAATAGCTAGGCTTTGTGGGGGTATAGACAGAGATTGAGTTTGCTCTCGCTTTTTTAGGAATCACCGGATTACCAGATTTTAAAACAAACACTCAACAATTGTGTGATCAGCCAATCATGCATATAATGTAAATGTAGATATATATACTATACATGTATACTGTATAATTACTCTACTGTATAGATAGAAAGTGAAGTTCAGGGCGGTTCTTTCTTAAGGTTTTGAAATGTAAGGTTTCCCGGATAATTACATTCAACTTTCTGGCGTTGCAAGTTCCAACCAAGGGAGCGATGAACACCCCACACTGTTGGGGATACTCGCTACAACCGCGCGAGTGCCAACGGAAAAGTCTAATTGAAATAGCCAACACCACAACACTCAATACCAGGAAAATCTTTGGCAGTCTCATCAAATCCCAATTTGCAATGGTTCTTCCTGACCATCTGCAAATGAATTTTAACTCCCTCGGGGCATTGCTGTAATCTCTGCTAACACTGCAAATGCTCAGCCAAACAGAGAAGATACTCCAGTATACTAGAGTAATTTGCATCACACAAGAAATTCACCCATTTCGCCCATATTTTTACATACACAGTAGTCCACCAAAACTTCCGTTTACCCGATTTTCATGCAGGGTATCCCATAGATGTTCCATGTTTATCCCACATTATCCAGTTTAATTGTATAGGGTCCATCATATTCCCCTTATTTCCCACACATGTTCCACATTCATCCCACATGAACCATGGCTTTATCCATCTTTTCACCACCATCGTAGGGCTTCGGGCTTCGCCATATCCAAGGCGCAGCACGCTACAGACGGATTTCATGATGCCAAAGGCCGTGCCGCGCTCGTGCTCCGGCACCAAGTCACAAATCATGGCCTGGCCGATGGGCATCACCACCTCGGCGGCAACCCCCAAAGTTTGATGCTGAATGGCGGGAAAACATGCATCCAACTAACATCCTGGAAACGCTGTTCTGCACATGATCTGATCGTAGAGACCCTGTGAGACCCTGAAACACACGCTTTGCTGATTGATATGTGCAGATAACTGTTAATTTGATTGTTGATGAAACTGATACATGAGTTGATATACTAGTATACTGGATACATACATATACATATATATATATATAACTATATATATATATTACATATATATATATAATTATATACACATATTGACTAAACATAGGATAGTTAACTATATAATTGATATTTGCAGCAAATTAGTTTAGTCTCCAACTTTGGGCGAAGAATGAATGCACTTCGCCTACCGCAGAAAGCTTGGCGCGGTGAACTGGAGATGAAATACTCATTCCAAAGAGGAGATGAATGAAGGGAGATACATGATATAAATATCATTAAATATCCATCATTCTCCATCCATGCCTCTGGGTCGGATATTTTGAGCTGTATTCAACCCACTAAACCAACGCTGATTCCAGGCTGATTGACATCTTATCATTGGAGATCACTGAGATCACCCCCCATTTTTCAAAGGGACCATGGCAGGAACCATGTGGACATGGTCAAAAGTGGTAAGTCCCAACATCAGGAATCCTCCAATGAATGCTTAGAAAAAGCAATCAGCCAAGCAATTTTTACTACAGTAGAACAAGTACATATTGTATATCGTGGCCATTGTGATGATCAACCAACCAAATTCTGGATAGTCTGAACTCTCATCCCCAAAGCCGGGATTGATGTGTTGAAAGTTAAAAGTACTCATCGTATCTTATCTTTACGTTTTCCTAACGTATTGAGCGCATGTGCTCAAGATGTTTCCTAACATGGATGCAACATGACCGCAGGATACCTCAGCTATCCAAGCCACAGCCAGGGCTGCACCGATGAACAAACGCATCACGAAGTGGGTAATGAAGGTTGAACCTTGGAGTTCCTAAGACTTGCCATGTTTAGTCGGCTAAAAATGGAGGTAGAATGGGAGAACAAGACCAGCCATTTTGTTGGGATATCATGGGGTAATTAACGGTACACCTACCCTCCAGTAAACTAACATTGGCTATAGAAATCCAGTGTTTGTTTGCTTGGAAGATAATGGACATGATCTACAATTGGTGGATTTGACATAGGACGGGCGATACATAAAACTAGTCCAACAGGGAAGACTAAACCAATATATACCTGGGGCCCACATTGTAGGTTTTGTAGAAAAATATAAACTACAAATATATTTGTTGAATAGCTACCCTTGCCAGAAACCTTAACCATCTTAAAGTAGAGTATGGGTCAAGATTGATATTATCACCACAGGAACCCACAACATTGAATGTTTTTGGTATGACAAGACCAATGTTCTTTGAGGGGGATTGAACATTTAAACCTATACCCACATGACAAACCATAGATACTAGATGCCCTAGATAGGTTTTGTTTTTGGAGTACATTATAAGTTATGATATTCGCCCGCTATCTATGACTAAATATCAACCCACCCAAAAAGCACCCAGGTTGCCAAAGTTGGAGGAACAACACACCATCATAAATCTGGGATGCAGGACTATTCAATTTACTGATTTTGTCATTCCTCTTCCATGTGGTTGGCTGAATTTGTGTGATCCCAATCCAATGACAGAACAAGTCAAGACGAACACTGAATGGATTTAGACCCATTGTAAGATCACTGGATTCACAGCTCTGGAACATAAGAACGACACTGTCCAATTGAAAACGAATGTTCCAGAGGTACCTGCTCGTTGGTTAAACTGCATGCGTACATTAGTTGCAGTATGTATCTCTATCATATCTCTGTATATGTATATCTGTGCGCGCAGTATATATGTTCATTTATAGATATCTATGGATAATTCTATCTAAAAATGACAAATGTTGGGTGCAAATAAGGCGGCTAGATTGTGACCTAAAGATCAGGGACACACACAAGTAGTGGGATACATTGGGTATCCAAATCCACAGCTCTCTCTGAACCTGTAGGGGGCTGCGTGCCTCCAGTCATTAAGTCTCTAGTCACTAACGTGAAAGTGGCTGTGCAAAACTCACATATGGCTTCCCGTTGAAGTCCGCTTCCCTGTCGGAATTTGAGCGATGTCTGAAAGCTCCATTGAACTACGTATTGGCCGATAATATAATGGCATGTATTCCATCTAATGGCATTTATTCCATCATCCAAAGAGCTCTCCAATGTCAACAACAGATGTGCCATGGTCATGCCACAACACTGGGGGGCCAACTCGTCCCTCAAGTCATCACTGCATATCCGAGGCACTCGTAGAGACAACCAAGGTAAACATGCCCCACAAAAGACAACCTCATTGCAGGTCAACACAGATCCACTGCTGACTGTTTGCGATGGTTTCAACTGAGTTTGTGGCACATTCAAGAAATTCTTAGATCACTATAATGGAACTGAAGCTCCCACAGTTATGGAAAAGGTGCGAAGCTAAAAGCGTTGCGAAACCAACACGTAATGATGTTTATGGCTTTGTCGGAAAATGGTGGTTACACCCATTACCCCGAAACGGCTAACTGGTGATCAACTCAACCAATGGATGTAGGGATGCCCCATTGGCAAACAAAACTCTGATGTCTGTGGTTGTAGCTCTCAATGCAGTGAATCCTCACATGTGCATATCTAGTTGTTTTTGTGGTGAACCATTTTTTTCTGGGACTTCTTTTTCCGATCCTTTTCCATACACTGTGAATGAAGTTATTGTGCATTCCTTGTCGATCCAAAAATTGTTTGACCCATGATGAAAATCACGACCCAAACGAAATTTCCAAGCTGTGGGATGTTTCATACTGTACTGATCTGCTTGTGGTCCCCATCTGTTCCTGATCTGCCCATCACTTGGAAGATCATGATGGTGATAAATACCTTTAATTAGTAACCCCAAAACAGATAGAAACGGTTCATGTCATCACTGTTTGAAATTGCATTTTATACAGTGTGGTTTTACCAACTTCTATCTCTTCGGGGATGATTTGTTGGATCTTCCCCAAGCGGCGTCCCTTCGCGGCATGGTTCCCTTCGCAAGCCGCTGGTTTTTTGAGCGCCACACAAGCAAGCCTAAGGAATTCAATACTGTGGGTAAAACAATAATAAACCATCCATTTGGGAATGGTTTATACAACCCATTTATGGTGATTTTGGGGATGGTTCATTATTGTTTTACCAACATTACCATGCTTACCACTTGTGATTTGTGGATGTGGAATTATCCAGGTTTTTCACTCCATCCATCCAAGTCAAGGTCGTCTCAATTTTCTCCGTTCGTGTTGCGTGGATCAGATCCCGATCTGTTGGTTTGTCAAATCCCCGTTCTTGTGGTTCATGGTCCCGCATTTGGTGGATCAAATCCTCGTTTCAGGGCATTGGTTTCAGTCAAGGTAGGCTTGAAAACAAATGGTGTTTGAAACCATCCGCCAGACCGCTAAAACTTACTATAGATCCTCATCTTCCCCTTTGCGGACCATACCATACCATCCTCCGCGGCGACCCCATCTTCAATATCCCAAGGACCCATGGCCAACAGATCCCTAGGGCGATAGTATCGCATCATCGAGCCCCAAAATGGCAAGGCCACGGAGAATGCGATACTCCTCAGTGAATCGACGACAAGATTGCAGGATGAGATCAGGATGATCGAAGTGTATAGAGACGATGCACTGTACGACCAGTAAATATAGTAAATCCAACATGGCCATGTCTATGTGTTTACAGAGATACACAATCAGGACAAGATGATGGAAAATTATGCTTATTATTATCATGATGATGATGATGATGATGATGAGGATCATGAGGATGATGAGGATGATGATGATTGTGGTGATGATGATGAGGATGATGAGGATGATGATGATGAGGATGATGATGATGATGATGATGATGATGATGATGATGATGATGATGATGATGATCATTATCATTATCATTACCAATATTATTGTTATTATCATCAAGAGTACTGTGTTTTTTTTGAATGGATTTTGGGCACCTGAAGACCCCTCGAACTGGGCTTGGTACCCCAGTTGGGCAATGCATGTAAGACAGCTGAAAAAACATCCGGTACAGCAGTAATATATGCAACGGAGCCGACTTACCGATCAGCAAAAATGGTGCAGCAAAAAGTAACCAGTGACTCTTTGCCAGGCAACACCCCCCAACAAGATCCAACAAGGAAGCCATAAAAGAGTGCATGGATGGTGTGTTTTATATACGGAGTGGAAGGCGATGGTTTCATGGGTATAGGCTATAGTTCATTCAGATTTAGTATCTTGAAGGTGGTGTGGTTATACATGGTGATACTCCACATATTCATATCTTACCATCATTCTATGGATGACCAGGTTCCAACCCAATGAGTTTCCATTTTCTGGCCGCAAACGTGTGCCGATATGCATCCATGATTCTCATCGATCTGTGGCTTTAAAGACACTCATTTCTGTCGGACAGAATGCCCTTTTGCTTGATTTGATTCCCAGTTTCCTGTGCAATTTCCCAATTTGCTTGGAAAAAACCATAGCTGCTATCGCTATTTCTGTTGTTTCACCATACACTTACAGGTCTGGTTGGTGAAACCATCTCCATCTTTGCCTCCAAGGTACTGGGCAAAGCTTAAGGCTCCCAGATCACGGGGACCAACCTGATATCTTCGTCGCTCCCAAGGATGGGACAGCGAATTCCCCCGGGGGGGGTCACCCTTCTTTTGAGTGGGAGACAACCAAAAAAGATGGACAGAACCAGCAAGTAGTGGGATTTAGCCACGAAGAATGGGATCTACACAATCAACCACTTTAACTACTTAAAAAAGTGAAGAGAATAGCAATACATCTGAAAACATGCCATGCTGTTAGATTCCATGCGGTTTTTCAAGGCGATGCGAAACATGTTGGGGTTCATGGTTCGCTGCTTCTCAACCAAATGTATATTATTATCATATGATCCCAAAGGGCTTTCATATTCTTTTCTAGGGGGATGGCTGAAAATCTGCTGAGGTATATATACTGAAGCGGGCTCTCACAACCGCAAAACGGACTTGATCGTCCAAACAAAAATCTCCAATGACACAGCAATTGGGAACAACTTCCATTGGAGACCCCTGTGCACTGGAAGATGGCTCTGCTTGAATTTTCCCAACCAACCCTGGGGCCCACAGCAATCAGCATCTATCTGAACAACTTCTGATTTCGAAATCTGATTTAAGGCTCTTCTTGATGGTTTCAAGGACGCAAATACTACTGCATTTATGGTGCTCGAAAAAATGCTGCGAGGTCTCTAGAAATAGTAACTCACAATTCAGAAACAATCTCATGAATTGGTTCATTGAATACCGACCGTCATTGGCAGGCCTTAGTCGCTTAGTGATTTTGCCATTGGTGGATATGGGACAAACCCCACTGGTCAACCACGATGTTCCCAACGAAAATGGTCATAAATTAGGGGACCATCCAGAGAATTAAAAATCTTATCAACATATATCAAAATTACATATCAAAATGACATATCCCATCATATCCCATCATATCACCATTATGGTTGGCTTTATCATGCTTTATGCTCCTGTTTGTGTGAAATCCACCCGCATGAGCACCCTCTGGTAATTTAACACAGCGAAAAACAGCATGTTTTAACACGGTATAACACGGTAAATCATCGAACTAAACGGGCCATGGCTTCAGCCATTTTCAGAGGCTACCACATCACTTGCTTGCATAATTCCATGAACAACGACCCTTTTTGGTTGATGAATTTCTGTTAAATCCCAAAGAAACACCACATGTATCCCCTCTTTCCACTTGCTTCACCTAGAACTATGGGATTTGGAGATTAAACAATCATAATATAATATATTATGTAAATCCATCACTCCATCCCATGTCTCAATGACACAATCGCGCCTGCATCAGATCCTCCATCGCTTTGAAGGTGGCCGGCAGCAGAGCTTTGTCCGCCGCATCCACTGCACACGCCTCGCCGGACCCGTGAGGAAACCCGTGCCGGGAACGACCCAGGGGCTGGGGCTGGTGGTTGTTGGATATAATCACCGGAACAATGGAAATGAATAAGCAATGGATATTTCTTTTAAGAGACTTTATGGATCAATGAAGTGCTGCTACATGGATCTAAGGGTTATAATATGTTACAATGAACTAATGATGAACTGAGCTGTGGAATGTGTAGAGATGATGCTTTTCCAAAAGAAAACTACACAAAATGATGGATATTGGGATTTCCAAACGTATCTCCATTGGTTAATACTCGCACGTTTGCTGGCCAGTTGTTGGTTCAATGCCCACTCTTTGCTCAATTTGAGAAGAGTCAACGATACCTTTGGACATAGAACAAATCGGTTGTGTTGATTGTATCTTAAGTTTTTCTTGGTTCGTTATCATGGTTTGGTCCTCATCTGATGAGTCTCGAGGTTTGTTGTTTCAACCTCAACTCGACAGAATGACCTCGTCATTGGTACAAGATATCTACACCTTTGTAATCTTTGTATAACTAATGTAACTATATGATACAATAATTCTAGACTCTCTCTATATATATATATATCACGTGGTTCATGCTTTGTCGTTCTGTTCACCGCTCTTTACCGTTTGTGTTTATGGTAGCAGCATGGTGAATACTCCCAGACTATGCTGCAGCCCAGGAGCAAAAATCACCACCTGAGGAGTCAGGGACCAGAGAACCCTGAAACGAAGCAGCTGCAGAGAAAACATGGATACCCTCTGGTAAACATACAAAAAACTATGGAAAATCACCATTTTCATGGGAAACTCCATTATTTCTATGGCCATTTTCAATAGCTATGTTAGTTGGCCAGAGGGTAAACCTTTGAGAAAATAGGAACATATCGTACCACCCACGGCCTTTTGTTTTCTCATTGTGTCCACAGGTATTCCACAGGTATTCCACTGGTTTTTTTGTTTATTTTTCGCTGCAAACCTTGCAATGGAGAGATTTTTATGTGTGGCAATCCAAGCGACGGCACAGATCCATTTGGAGGACGAATGATTGGAGGATGGCGATTTCCCTTCATCGTCATCCACTTGCTTCACAGCTCCGATGTATAAACCCACCATGGCGGTCTGAAGGTCAGGGCAGTCAGATTGCTGACAATGTTCAAAATGTATGTTTTCAAGGTGATGTCAACAAGATCTGAAGTGACGTTCATCAAATTCGCTGTCGTTATGAAATTTATATAGCGGTTTGTATGTGATGATACACTACACTATCATGCGATCTTCCAGGGTTAAGATGCATTGCTTTGGAACAAGGAGGAAATGGCAAGACATGTTTCATATCCAGACCAGTGCTGCCATCTGTGCCATGGTTATTCTGCTGATAGGGACCGCTTGGACAATATGTCTCATGGTTCTTCTGCTGATATGGCTTTTATTGGAGCAAACAAAATACTCTTGAGTTGTAACAAGGATTGCCTAACGCCTCAAAGCTGTTGGACATGAGGAGCAGCGTTCGATACCCGCTGTTCATGAGCAAACGTATTTTGTGTTTCTTGATGTCACGTCGCCCCCAAATTTCTTCCATAACCATCCAAGGTTTATGCAAGCGGCAACCCCACCAAGAATCTATGTGTTTATGAATCCTTGGTTGAAAGTCTTCCACAACCATCCAATGTCACCAGGGGCCCCTTGTCAACCCCTTTACTGCTTGTTTGACACGGCATATTCGGTATATTTAGCACATGATCCTGGCCACAGCTCATCTAGTTGATGGCGAAGCCACTCACCAGGACAAGTTGGAAATCTGTTTCGTTAGAAACCTCAATAGATCCCAAGTATATCTGCATATATTGGTTGATGATATTCCCATTGTGGTTTAAAAAACAAGAACCTCGTTGGTGTTAGTGAACTCTCCCTGTGTTTGCCAGTATATACCGTTTTTCATCCATCAAATCCCCCCTTTTTGTGGTCCATTTAAAATCCATTTCAAGTTGGATTTCAACAATTTTCATCAATTTTCATGATATACGATTGTGGGCCAAAACCCGGGGGAAACCCTAGGAACGCTATTTTATAGCTGGTTCATGACGGTGAATGGATGGTTCTTCCCGAAAACCATGGTTTTTTGATAGGTTTTGACACATGATCCATCTCTATTTGGTTCTACCTAGACCGTCCAACTAGGTAACTAGCAAGAAAGATTGTGTTTTATTTCATGCAATGTCCCCAGTGCTTTGGGAGTTTGAATCATTTTCTATATACCATCTGGTTATTCAACATAGCCATGGAAAATGACCCATTTATAGGTGATAAAAATGGTGATTTACCTATTAAAGATGGTGGTTTTCCATGGCGAACTGTTAAATCACCAGAGGATATCCCTAAAATATCTCCCCCATGTTTGAAGGTGAAATCTGTCGTGATCTTCCCTGGGGCGAAGCGCTTCGCGAAGCGCTTCGCGAGCCGGTGGCGTGGGAAATCACTGAGCCCCTGGGCCGCTCGAGCTGCGGTGGTTGCGCTCCAACTGGCCTGACATTTGGAGCGAGTGGGACTGAATTGATGTCCACATATGTGCCACATATCTGTATTAATACATATAGAACTTAGCAGAAATATGATATAATACATATATATATATAGATATACACATATACATATAATATATATATAGTACAGATCCACATCTGTATTTATGTATCTTTCCTATTTCGTTCAAATGATCGATTGGTTCAATCATCTTGGGTATCTGCACCGAACCCATCTATCCAATTTAAGCAATCATGGCAAGGGACAGACAGTGGAGTTCAGATTTCCAAGTTGAGCTACCCTTGCGGTAGCCAACCAAAGATCCAGCAATCTAGCCTGGATCTTTCAACCAGCAGTGTTGAAAACCATGGTAAATATCCTGTGTTCTCTATAATTGTAATGTCTGGTAATTTTCATCATCCATGCTCTGATAAATAAGTATTCTATAATTTGAGTAGAATCCACCTAATCCAACATTAAAATACAATCATCAGACCCTGGTCTTATCAACCCTCCACTACTGTAGCGCCTGGTTCTTCCTCATGTCTTGTAGGACCGTGCCCATCAAGTCCAATCGCAGTGTTCCACGAAATGCTTCCTAAGGGAGGAGAGGAAATGGTTGCACGCAAGTCCAGTGGAAGGGATCTTCAAAGTTTACATCCTGAAAAATCTTCATATTCTATGGATTGATTTAAGGCCACATCAAACTATAAGGGTTTCCTGGAAAAGTTCGTGCAAACCATTTCTGAAAGAAGTAGCGCATCGAAGCACCAAAAATTCGCAGTATGGGGTCAACGAAATTTCAGCACTAAAGGCCCAGCGAACCAGATGTTGACTCATACTATCCTCCGGCAATCAAACATGGCAATTGGAAATCACCCATAAAGGGAGGGTTTAATGGGAACATCAGAACATCATCTATAAATAGTGGACTTTCCATTGCCACCTTTGATTACCGGAGGGCAAACCATCCCATTTTGGGGCAGCCAAATGTGACCACTGGCACGGGCATCATGCTTGGTAGGTTTGAGGTTTCCACCCTCAATTCCGAAGAAAAGGATCCATGCTTGGTCGATGGTGATCAAACGATCATGGAAGTTGATTCAAAAAAAAACAGGAATGCACAACATGTAAGGAAAACGTCTTGGGGATTCACCGGGAGATGTCTCAAACTCCAAGGCAACCAAAAAAATCCATTGGTTTGATGGGAACATAAACGACCACAAGAACACTTTATCAATATATAAATAGAAGATGTTCCATTGCAAAGTTTGACTATCCAAAGGAAAAATGCAAAGACATGTTCTGGTGGACACCACATCTATTTCGGGATACAAAATCGGCTTTCATCATCTGTCACAATCGCATTCCCAAAATAATCAGCCCCAGCATGGGAACCCCAAATACACACGTCCTGCATCAATCAAGGTTTATGTGTTTCTTTACAACGGGCATCTCCAGATATTTAGTCTACATAATCATAATCTACGGTGATGTCCTATTTGTTGTCTCATATGCCCATGATGCCCCTCTGTAATACCCTCTAATACATAATTACTGCATGTTGATAGCCATTTTTTAGGGGAGGTCATATCCCCCACGATACCGCGATTGAATTTTCTCACAATTTGCGACTCAGTTTCCGGAGCCCGGAGCCGAGTTCGAGCCGAGGTACAGGGCTCTGCCAGATTTCCACCACTTCATGGGGTTCGAAGTTGCACACATCGCCCTCTTTTTCCACTTCCCCTGACAGACTCCGGCCAGCGGTTTTGAAGGGTGGCCCTATAGGTAGGTGTGCAAACTTGTGGAAAGACAAACCTAAGAATTACAATTTATCAAAAAGTCAGATAAACCCAACGACCAACACGTCCAATCGTCACTTCTCATCTTTCAACCAAAGGTTGTTGAGGTGCTCTGGGGTGATACCCCCACTGTGGAGCTTATGATTTGTGCACATTATAACACTAATATACATTAATATACACTAATGAGGTAAAAGTACGAATGAACCATCCATTGGGGTTCGAGGTTGGGTATAAAATGGGATGATGTTGAACGACCCCAGATGGCTACTGGGAGGTTCATTCTTAGGTTTACTGCATTCAGTTCAACAGTCACTGGTAGATTCAGCCAAACTGGCGGACCTATGAGCAGCAATTGCCGGCTTCGGTCCACAAAGAGCAAGCTCTCCTTGGTACAGGAGAAATACTGGTTGCTTAAGGATGGGATATTCCCATAGTGGGATGATGATCATCCCCTATATATATATGTATATATATATATATACTGGCAGTATATCAATAGATGAGGTGGAAAAGGCCCCCCATTTTTCTCATCAATAAACAGAGGTCCTGAACACTGCTCACATTGTTTTGTCCTAGTGACCATATGGGGACTACAATGACGACATGGGGAATTCACCGGTAACAAAGTGGGACTCATCACTAAGATTATATATGCGTCTACATCTGTCAGAAAACCTGTTACACCGCTGAGATATGGGAATGTTAAAGCGGAAAATGATGATCCACCACTGTTATGATATATATATATATATATTATATACACCCAATTTTCAGACGCACCCATTCCCAATTACATTGCCGCCCAAATATCATCAAGTTTACCTAGACTATCCAAGTACCTAGAGAAACTGAACGATGTTACATACCAATTCTGTTGTGACTTTTATCCATTTTCATGGGTCCTTGGAGGGTCCAAGTATCCCTACTATCGGTTGCTATCATATCATCAGTTATTCATTTCTGCTTAGTCAACTCCCCCCGATAAACATCAATCAATCGCATTTCAAGCCATTCTTATCCTCATCTGAGAATAGCGTACCCCAAAATTTGATGGTCTAAGTCTATCCTCAGTTTCTCACTAATATAGCCATTTGGGAGGGCATACCCCATGTTCAGACACACCCAAATCACATTAAGTTGATTGTATATCCCATGAAATCCCATTAAATCAAAACCCTATGGCTAAGCTTAATGTCCACTTTCAGACAGACCCCAATGATTACCATAGCATTTGTGTATTAATTCCCATTTTGATGGCTAAATCCCCTATGATTGATTACTGACATTAACCTATAAATCCATGTATTAATCAAAATAGTTGTGGTGGATTAATTCCATGATATTCCGTTACCGCCCAAGATATTCCATGGTATTCCGGTTATATATTCCATTACATATTCCATGATGTATCCAGATACCCTCTGGCAATTCAACATAGCCATTGAAAACTGCCATTTATAGTGGATTTAACCATAAGAAATGGTGATTTTCCATAGCTATGTTAGTTTACCAGAGGGTATCTGGATCCATTTTTGAAGATGAAAAATCATGAATAATTCCTATGGTAAACTTCCCCAGCTCGCATCAGCTCTCGCAACGTCCAGGCTACGCACTCGTAGAGCCCCGACTCTCGCCGGGTACTCTCCACCGTGCCCACGCGCCACAGCGCCTTCGCCTGGGCAGATCGGTGATCTGGGGAGTTTAATATGCGTTTGATATTAGATTTAGTGGATTTTTAGAGGATGTTATTATATGTAATTGACGTTTTTTAAAACCTTATTATTGTTACAATTTATTTTTATTTGTAATATTACTTCAACATATTTTAACGTTATTCAGTTCTTCATAGTTTTCCAATGTTTTCCATCTTGGCGGGTTTGTTTGTCCCGGTACCTCGTGAGGCCACACTGACGACAGCTGCAGCGCGTCCGCGGTATTCGCGCGCACCATCTGTGGCGTGGCAGTCCTTGACGCAGCCAGGGCGTGGTTGGTCATGAGTTCAAAGGTGAGGCCCCCGAACGATAGCTAAGTTGATTTATAAGTTGATTATCTGTTGAGTTTATATGGGTTTGTGGGGAATAGAACTATATAGTTAATGGGTTTATAAAGCCAACAACAAACATCAACAAACCATCAATAGAGGTATTATCATTGGGTATACTCTTATTTGGGGATGATGGAACATGACCCTCAACCAGTTGATCATGATATTTATGGCATTTACTGTAGCATGATTTAAACAATGAATTAAAAAAAAACAAATCAACAAATGGTAATTTGCTTACCATCATCAAATTGCAATTTAAACATCAGAAGATATCTGAACATATTTTTCGATGTTTTGCGTACGTTTTTTGAAGAACTAACCAGCTGACATAATGATTCAAGAATCAACAAATAGGGACTTGACAACGAGTAGTGGATTAGTGGATTAGTGGATTATACAGGGTGTGTGCCCATGTTTTTCACTCAGACCCATTTACTTTTAAGATGGTAAGAGTGACACATTCCCATAGTTGCCTGAAAATAGTGGGTATGTATCCAGTAATTGCTGCTGGAATGATGGTACAGTGATGGTGATGGTGATACACATGATGATTGAGGAAAGTGGCATTTTTGATGTTGAGCACTATCAAATGCATTTACCATTCAAGTTGTGTACTCTGTGGCAGGCGACTTTCAACTTCCCAACAAGAATGAGTCGGCTGAAGTGAGAAAGAACATGAGGCACTCACACTTCTAGCTCTGATGTGAGTGATGGCACCATTCAGAAGCTAGAAAGAACTATGAAGTGAACAGTCGGCTGAAGTGTGAGTGAGGTGACCATCCCTTGCTTCTGAATGGCACTCACACCGTTTCTTAGCTGCCAGGAAGTGTTCCCCGCTCCCTAAAAGATGCCGACGGGAACCAAGCAATGATCATGTTGAGGGTCTACAACTGGCTCTGGCAACAGGCGATGACAAAGGATATCCAACGATTACAACTCCAAGCTGGTCTTGGTCGTCCAACCAGTCGCGAATAATTGAACATTATCCTAGGGATACCCAACCAAAAACGTTCAAATACCTAGATGATACCTAATGGGAATGTATTCCTCCACTATTTTCCAGGTTGATGATCATCCATTATAATCATCCACTCACCATGATAATCAACATTAAATGATCTATAATCATCCATTAATTACACTTAATTACAATAATCTATTGGCCATTATAATAATCAACCATTAAGCCACCATGACTTGCCGCCGAGCAACACCACCAGGACATGTCCCATGAAGCCGCCCGCGTTGCCGATGTCGCTGATGCGGCCCGAGCCCCGCATGAGGAGCACATCACCTGGAATTTCTCCACAGGTTCAAGGGGCATCACGGGCAAAAACATGGTGGGTTATGATCAACAAAAGGGTTTACTAATGTTTACCATGGTTTACTTACCATCCAAAACTGGTGGTTTGTCATGATTTATCATGCAAAGCCATCAGCACACATGGCGCATCTTGACTGAGCACAGAAGCTTGGACAGCTTGCTTCAGCACATCTATCACTGCTGAAGTTGTTATAGTTGTTGTCTCATCAACAAAGGTAGGACATGACATGATATGACGACCATCGCCACTGATCCAACATAGTCCTGTTCCCCTTTCAACAAAAGCCGTCCCAGCAAGCTGGGATTGAATCCAGTCCCATCGGATACATGCCTCTCATACTAAACATCTAAACCCCATTGCTTGTAGGTTTTCAGCATACCAGTCGATAAGTTGGTTGAGCACAATGTCTTTTCTTTCGAGATATGAACACGACCATGGGAAAAAAAACACACACACTAGGTACATGCTTGTGTATATATGCACATATAATATACTGTACACATCATGGTATTCCCACTTTTTGTAGGTTATAATATACCATAGTAGCCCAAGAGTAGCCATCTTGCCGAGTTCAACATGACTGGACAGATCCCCGTCAGCCATGGCGCCTGGTGCCATTAGCAAATCCAAGGTGTCTCCGTTCAGGGAGAGTTCCTGACTCGATCAGAAAAAAATCAGCTATCCCTCTGGTAAACGTTTACATAACTATGGGAAATCACCATTTCTTACGGGAAAATCCACTATAAATCACCATGTTCAATAGCTATGTTAAATTACCAGAGGGAAAATAATCAGTACGATTCATGTGGTAAAAACCCAATGATAAACCATCTCGTGCATCACTAATAACATACTACAACTATAACCTGGGTGGTAAGTGTCATCCTCAAATGCTTTATTATCTTTTATCGGTGGGTTGCCCACATTACGCAGATCAGTAGTAAACTTCAGAATCTTTGGCGTGGCTTAGCTCAAAACCATTGGCTGAACCAATTGGTTAACCAGCTCTTTTGAATTTGACATGTCAGCAATCCATTGCCTAGTCTTTTTCAACATGTCTATAGATTGGATTGGAGTATAGTTTCTGGCAATCTAACCTGTCACTTGGATGAGTTTCCGATATGTTCCCATCAAATATTGTGGGATCTTCCATTTGCCAGGTTAGATGTCCATGTGATACTATCCAACATGAGCTGAGGCGAATACGCAACAACAAAATAAGTTAACTAATGTTAACATATGAACTAACGAGTGGGAATCGCAAATGAACATCTGCGACCAACGAAACATTGAGCCAATGAAACATTGAGCCACCACTTTTTCTTGGGGTCCTGGGTACCCAAAATATCACGAAAAATTCGGTACCACCAAAAAAAATCAAAAAAACACGTGGATTCAACTCATTAGAAACGGGAGTACGACGGTCAACATCCAAGACCTCGGGATACTCTGATGGCCAAGCCCAAATATGGCCTCAATATGGGCTCATTGCAAGCTGTTGATATTTTTTTTCTGACCTGATATTTAGGCCGCCCATGTCCAACAATCTACCCTCTGGTAAACTAACATAACTATGGGAAATCACAATTTTTCATGGGAAAATCCACTATAAATTGCCATGTTCACTAAATTTTGACATAACCAGAGGGTAAGTTCCAAGTTGATGGTTCACCCATGAAGGCCAAGAATCTGTCTTGGACTCCACAACAGCCTGGGGAAATGGCCCCGGCTGTCCCTGTTGCCTCAGTGCCATCGTTCGAAATGGGAGGAAGTTGTTCATAGAACAGATCAACAGCAAATCACCATCATTGTTTAAAAAATCTTGCTGAGTAATGTGGTAAACGGTAGAGCCAATTATGAACCATTCCAAGTATATGACCACAAATGGTACAAACCATCCCCAATTGGTAGATCTATTGTGGCTTTACCACATTGATTTCATGGCTTGGGAGCCATGACCTCAGCTGTGATCCCATCCGAATTGCCAAATCATCGCATCTGGGTGTGTCTGAAAAACAGAATATACCCCTAATTATAGCCATTTCATGGGGAGAATGAGGATTAACCAATGGATCTAGAGATACACGATTTTCAGACAACCCCATCTATTCTTCCGGACCGGTTGAACTTGTCCACTTCCCTGTCAGATCAGGATCCCAGGCATCTGCTGCGGCTGCTGGTTGGGGCTTTGCCTGGGAAACATCAAATCTCCCGCCAGATGTGAAAAATATCGAGTTACTCACTACAACTACAACCGTTGGGGGGTTGCATCCCCTTGATCTGTTTTTTACCAGTTGGGATCATCATTCCAGGAACAAAACATGAAAATTTACAGTTTTCGAACATGAAGCCACCGACGAGATCACCAAGTAGCTTGCGTCTCTGCGCCTGTCTGACGCCGATTACACACCACTTAGTTGATCACTGTTGGTCACACACACACACACACACACGCACATGTTGTTCAAAGGAAATATCAATTATTAACATTTATTAACTATATAAATAAATAAATAAACAACTACATAAATAAATATAAATAAATATAAATAAATAAATAAATAAATAAATAAATAAATGAAGTGACACTCTGGTAAACAGTTATGGGAAAATCCACCATAATCCACCAATGCAGTCTTTACCAACCAAATCGGCGATTGTCCATGGCTAGATCATATTCTACGAGGTACACTGGTCAAATCATTGCCCCATTGAGGTACTCTGCATTGAAGAGGCCTTTTGCGTAGCAATCCGTAACCCCCAGTGAACCAACATCATCTCAAGGGGATCGAATGATCACGGTTTCGCGATAAGTTTTTAAACTTGAACCGCCGGAGCAGCGCTTCTTCCCAGATTTATCCAACGCTCAGGTTTCACTTCTTCGCGCTTTCAAGGTGGTCCCAAAACACAGCAAACCACGTAGCCACAATGGTAGATTTGGCCAACACATTTCCAATACATTGGGTGTTGAGAGCCCCAAATCATCCAAAATTCCCATCATTGGCCCATTTGTAGATTGTTTACCTATTAAAGTTATTTGAACTTCAGATTTTCCATAGCTATGTTACCTTGCCACACCTTGCCTACAAAAAAAAAGTGTAACCCATATCTTTCAGATCTCTCTGCTGGGCTGCCCCACAAAAGCTGAGTGGCAGAGATGCGCTTGGGGATTTCATTGACCCTGCCAGTGTGGCTGAAAATGGCTAAAACGTGGACCCAACCAAAATTCAGATGGATCAGTCATGAGGCTGGACGCACAGAAGTGGTCAGTTTGGGTAAGTTAAAAAATGTCGAATCCATCCATATGCTGTGGCTTAACCCGTTTCACCTATATCCAAATCATCTCCCACCAGTTCATGGGCGATTTGAGGGTCGAAATCGAAGGTTGGACCTCAGAGGTTGACTTTTAGTAGCATTGGGCCCCAACCTGGCCTGTTTGGTGATAAATCTCTAATTTCCCTTGTGAAGTGGTCCAAGATCCGTTATATCATACTGTATATTACCCATTTGTATAGTAACCCCCCAAAAGGATCAATTCTAGCAATTTTACACCTGGATGTCATGTTCGCAGCTCCGTGGCCAACGGATAGATACTGTACGCTGGCCATTCTGCACTTCCCCAGAAATCCAGGGATCAGCTCAGCTAGCTGTGGGTGATGGGCTAGGGAAGCCGCAAAAAATAGTCTGTTGCAATATATTGTAATCAATAATCTATTCATTCTAGTGTCTCTTTTGATAGTATGTCATATCATACAATCTCCGTTATTCCCATCTCAAGAAAGTCAAACAATATCAATCCTCAATTTTCATATTCAGTAGTTGTGTAGAGAGGTGGGAAATAACAACAACAGTCTTTCATTTCTCAAAGATCAGCTACATCCCCTTGTAAATACTGAAACTGCTGGTCCTTTCCCGTTAACTCCCATCTGATGATCCCCAAATATGGTTGAAAAGAATGCATATTTGAAACCAACCTGTCAGCTATATTCCCCATTGAAGTATGGATTCAGCCACCACATGTTGGGTTCTTTCTATGCTGATTTAACCACCAAGAGTGGAGTGGAGATCTAGCATACTAATAAATGTATTAAATTTGCTATATGTATGTGACATGTGTGTGTGTGTTGTGTATTATATATATATATATTACGTGTATATATGTATATATACACATTCACATTATCAATAGTATGATAGTATGTATGTGATATATTGTGATATATATAATTCTATATAATTCTGTATGCAATAAACATATCATTCATATCTATCCCCCTTCTTATCCCCACTAAGTTGCATTAAATCCCTACGGTCCGGCCTGGGCGACACAAGCTCCTCCGGCCAGCGCCGCGACTGTTGCCGCGACACCGGCGAACCGCTGCCGCTGGCAGACGCGCTGCCGGCGCGGGGTTTGCCTCGGGGCTGGGAGGTCAATGGGTGGAAATTGGATGAAATTGGTGGAGAAAATCCATTTTGGGAGGAAGAGTGGTGGAATTGTTTGGGTGACATATCATTTTTTTGGGTGGAGCCTATATTTTTTTCTTAACTTACGGATGTACTTGGTGAAATATGGTGAAATTGCTTTTGTGCCGGTGAAAACATCATGGATTGTGGCGAAACTACGTCTTGGGTTATGCACTTCCACACTACCTGGCAGATAACTTCCCAAAAAGAATGAGAGCTTGGGGCTTTAGAGACTCCTCATCTACAGTCTCAAACCTGGAGGTCTCGTATGGCACTGTTGGATGAGGCACTGGTCCCAGCAAAATATAGAGAGAATGGTTCCGAGCCCAACGGACATAATGGCAAGATAACATCCTGCATTTTTTGTTGGTGAGTACCAAATTGGGATACACTGGGATCGGCTGGGTGGTTCTGTGATAATGCCTTGCTTTGCAAAGGTTGCCTATCTTGATCTATCTTGTACTGATGCTTAGCACGTCCAAGACTCCACTCTGAGGTGGTTGAGATTGAACTACCTTGAAACAGGTCAACAGTGACCTAATGGAAGGTGATCATGTTTCTTCTGTCATAGGACTGCTCCCAACCATCCAAAACAACTGAGTCGATGGGGGCCCAAACCCTCCGCAGAGCTGTGCAGTCATCTTAAGTCCCAACGTCTATTTGCTAAATCACACGCAGAACCCAAATCCTTGTTGCCAGAAATTGTGACTATTAAATTAATTTCATTTAATTTCATTCAAATTCCAAGTCTTCATGGTTTAGATCGCCCGTGTTTTCGATCATCGCCCACGTTTCGTGGGCTGCGTCCCAGCGGCTCTCGGACAGCGAGCGCAGGTGGTCCATCTCCGCGCGCGGCGCGTCACGCGCCTCGCGCGTGTCGCCCAGATCCGTCTGGCTTCGGAAGCGCCGGAGCAGGTGGAGATCCAGGCCGCTGGGCTCCTGGCAAGGGCGAAACCAGGGCGAAAACCCGAGCTTTTAATGGAAACAACCATCAGTTTATATATATATATATGTGATAGGATTTAATTTGGCAGTTGTTGGCAATTCATTGCCGTTCTATGAGAATTTCATTCATGTTGGGAATTCTTGGGAGAATTTAATTGGATTTCATTGTATTTATCCTCCGGGAAGCAAACAACAAAAACATGCCGCATTAACGCATTTCCAGTCATAATTCACCCGAATGTATATTCTTGATGCAATGTGGTAAACCAAACAATAGACCATCCCCAATTCTATCTCAAAGTGTTTCTACAGATAGGTCCCCCTTTTGGGTGTTCTCGTTGGATTTACTACGTTGCTGTAAATATGATTATATAGAATGATTATTATAACGATTAATTATCAATGATGGGGGTTGGGGTTGGGTTTAACGGTTTGAGCAACCAAAACAACTGAGGTTGAAGCACACATGAATGCTTGTTGATTCAAGTAGATGTTCTGGGCCAAAATCACCCCACTCCCTTCTCGCAACTGATCACCATGGTCTTTTCAACTTTCAACCTTCCAACAAGAATCGTCAAAACAGGAATTATCATTGGAAATACGGTCAACCATAAGACATATATTCAAACATATGGAGGTTTTCTAAAATCTCCCAAATCATCCAAGATCATCCAAGTCATTAGACCATGTTAGTATTGAAACCCGTGGTGACTTGGGATTGAAGAACATCCCCACTATGCGCAATATATCATAATATATATATCGTAATATATATCATAATATTAGTATATATCCATGTTTTGACCATGACACATATTGTTGGGGTGGGGTCAGCTTTCGCAGCTTTGGGGCTGAATCCCCATCAATTTTTCACAGTGAATTTCCTCCCAGCCTCCTGCTTCTCTGGCTCCGACGGCTTCTCTGAGGATTTCTCAGGCGACCTGATTGCAGAAGAGGAGTCATGTCAATATGGGTTTTGTTAGGTTGGTTTAACCACTGAAGAGGGGTGGGGATATACTTACTGCATATCATTCGATAGTACAGCACACTCCAACAAATATGTATATATACAAGTATAGTCCAGGACTCAAAGATGGAAGGTACTGTTGGAATTATCGGAGAGGTCGCCTTCTATTTGAAATGAACCCTCCGCAACCCCCGGGTCCATTTCAAATAGANCTCAAAGATGGAAGGTACTGTTGGAATTATCGGAGAGGTCGCCTTCTATTTGAAATGAACCCTCCGCAACCCCCGGGTCCATTTCAAATAGAAGGAATAAGTTTTAAGAGATTGAACTAGGAGTAGCTTCTATCTGAAAAGTCGCTGGAAAATCTTCAAAAAACCATGTGTTTTTTCAGTTTTGGTGGTAAACCATGATAACTTCCTTGGGAAAGGGACAAAAATTGTGCATATGTGTGCCAAAATGTGCTAAAAACCACTTTTTTTTAACAGTTTTTGAACTTTTGACTCACTTTTGACAACCCACGAGGAAGATCGCTCTCTAAACTGCATTGTGGAGGATTGCAAGACAAGTAGAGTACGACCAGTACTTTACAATTCAGGCAAATCCAAACGAGACTCAAACGAGACACCGTTNTCAATTTCAAAGCAGTCCAATCAAATAGAAGCTATGGATATAGAATTACTTCTATTTGAACAGTCCCTGGAATCTTTCAACAAAACCAGTGTTTTTTTTGAGTTTTGCTGATAAACCATGATAATTTCCGTGGGAAATCGACAAGAATTGTGCATATTTGTGCCAAAATGAGCTAAAAACCATGTTTTTTTAAACAGTTTTTGAACTTTTGACTCACTTTTTGACAACCCACGAGGAAGATCCCCCTCTAAACTGTGCATTGTGGAGCATTGAAAGACAAGTAGAGTATGACCAGTACTTTACAAATTAAGGCACAGCCNCAAAGCAGTCCAATCAAATAGAAGCTATGGATATAGAATTACTTCTATTTGAACAGTCCCTGGAATCTTTCAACAAAACCAGTGTTTTTTTGAGTTTTGGTGATAAACCATGATAATTTCCGTGGGAAATAAGAATTGTGCATATGTGTGCCAAAAAGTGCAAAAAAAACATGTTTTTGAAACTGTTTTTGAACTTCTGACTCCCCTTCTTGACAACCCACGAGGAAGA